>JAUTBT010077619.1:0-13142 GCA_032361225.1 Lepetodrilus schrolli | reverse complement strand
AGTGGCAATGCAGTTATCATCCTTGGTCTTGTCAGTACCAGCCGATGCTCGCAGGCTTACTGCAACATTCAGCACTACAGATGTTGACGGTTTCCTCCTGCCCTAAACTGACAAGTCGAGATATAAGTGAAAGAATCTTGAAAGCGACTTAAAAACCCCAATTTAAAAAATAAATAAATAAAAAAAACTATGGCAAGACTAACTCCAAGCTTAAGCCCCGGTCACACTGTCAAGGATCGTCTTGCCAGATCCCCAACAGATGAAAAACTCAGGGATGACCCCGGATAGTGGTCATCCCCTACTGATGCACCACGGTTTAACTACGGTTTTCGACGAATAAACCAAGGGTAAGGAAGGATAGGGGCTAGTTGACAACAGGGAGCACTACAGATTGGTACAGTTTAGTTAGTTTACCCTTGGGGACTTGAGGCTGGGTATTACTATGATTAAATACATATAAATACGGTTTATTACGGATTAGTACGTTCTTTAACGGATCAGTAAGGATGTACTGTGGTTGTCCGATCCGTGATGAATTTTTGAACATGTCCAAAATGTTCGCAGACATACAAGTACTACTATGATTGATCAGGGATGTAATACGGACAGCTACGGACCACTAATAATTGCCACGAATGATGCTGGATCGTATCTTGACAGTGTGACCGGGTCTTTACTAATTCATTACACCATTGCTATGGTTGGAGTTAAAACTTCCTTAGAGTTACACCATTTCATACAGTAAAGCTCAGTACTGCATTTCAGCCATAGAAGAAAAGGAGTAGAATCTCTCAGAATAGAACCTGCCTCAATTAATGCATCAGCATTGCATTTCAACTGTTGAGCACCCGTTACAGCTTGTTAGTGTATGGCAAGAGTAAACCTGTAATGCTTTCCTTACTCTGAGAGGATCGCTACCGTAAGACATCATTCAATGGAGTTTTTGATGGTATCAGAAGCATGGTCAAATCAGTTCTGACTTGGTGATGCGGTTCTGTTGCAGGTGCCTGACCGGAACCTGAAGTGGTCGGTCCAGTGGTGTCTGACCATCCCGCCCGGCACTGGACACATCATCCATGCCCCCGCTGGGACTCCTGCCATCGTCATCAACCTGGTCAAGTGCAAGATGGTGCTGATGGTGAGTGACAGGGCGTGCTGATGTAGGTGTCCGCTGAAAATACAATTTCCCATTCTCATCTCTGCATATTACAACAGGATGTTACACATTGACATGTTACAACAATTGACATTATGTTACATCATGGAGTCAATTCATTGATATTAATGTTTCACCAGATACTTATTGACATTATGTTACATCATGGGAGTCGACTCATTGCAAGCATGGTTTATTTGTCCTGGGGCTTGTTCCACAGAACAATCGTAGCCCTATAGAGTCATGACTCCGTAGCAACTCCATGCTAACTCTTGTAGCGCTACGATTGTTTGCCCTGGACAATTTATTTGCCCTGAACATGGCTTGGGGCCTGCACTCTGGGCTTGTTTTCTGCTGAAATCACACTTGTCTGTTGCCATGCCAGTCATTGGTCATTGAGAGGTACTCGTTGACATTATGTTACATCGTGGAGTCGACTCATTGACAGTATGCTACATCAGACACTCCTTGGTATTATCTTTGTGTTTATGTTCCGTTCCCCAGCTGCAGCTCACACGGCTGAACCTGAACCTGCCGATGGGCAAGGAGCCGCCATCTCTCATCATCCCGCTGATCTACGACATCACGTGCAACACCATCCAGCACCTGGACATCCGCAGTCCTGGACAGCAGAACATGCCGCCCACCCAGCACAGCCAGACTATCATAGCCGTCAACATGATGCTGAAGAGGTACATGGAGACCAACCAAAACTCCATGAACTGCGTCATATTCTCTGCACTCAACGAGCTGATGAACAACCTGGTACTACCAGTACAGAATCTACCACACGTAGGACATTAGGAGTGCATGTGTATGTGTGTGTGGGACATTAGGAGTGTCTGTGTGTGGATGTGGGGTATTAGGGAGTGTGGGTGTGGGACATTAGGGAGTGTGTCTGTGGGGCATTAGGGAGTGTGGGTGTAGGTGTGGGACATTGTGGAGCGTGTGGGACATTAGGAGTGTTTGGGTGTGGGACATTAGGAGTGTGTCTGTGTGGGTGTGGGGCATTAGGAGTGTGTCTGTGGGACATTAGGCAGTGTGTGTGTGTGGATGGGTGAAAGATTCCCGCTGCGACGTAAAACAATAATTCACTCACTGTGTGGATGTGGGACATTAGGAATGTCTGTGTGGATGTCGGACATTAGGGGGACTTTCATTTCAACTGTACTAGCTCTCTGCTCTGTCCTGTCTGTACTGACTGAGTGAATAGAACAGCTCGCACACATCTCGGGCAAGCAAGATGGCAGCAATGAGTGCCCTTAGATGTGTGACGTCGCTGTACTATCCCTGTTCTGTCTGCACCAGCTTGCTAGCGAGAGAAGACAGCACTAGGAGTGTGTCTTCATGTGTAGGGGTGTGTGTGGTCTATGTGTAACACATCTCCAAAGAGGATATTTTTCTGGAGTTGGGCAATCAGTTAAGAGGATTGGAAGCTGGAAAAATACATTAAAATTGCCCACAAGACTCATCTTTCCTGCTCTGAATTGTGTTTCCAGTATGTGGAGATCTGTTGGTAGCAGCAGGATTGCGTGCTGGAAAGATGCACATAAACATCTTCACACAACTGTCGTATTTTCTGCTCTGCATGGGAGTGTTGTCACATTGGTGTTGTCATTGTAGAAGTTGTTGAATTTGGGGCAGAGGATGGTTTTCATTGAGACATGTCACAGAAAATTAATATGCCATCATCCACCTGCAACCAGGAACAGAACATAACATGCCATCATCACTGCTTCCACCAGAAACAGAACTTGCAATGTCCTCTGTCAACTTGCAATGTCCTCTGTCAACTTTGCAATGTTCACTGTCAACTAAATGATGCGACTAGACTTGAAACCATACAGTCTAAAAAGATTACTCTGATGTCATTTGTGTTTTGTGTCTAAGACAGAAGATCCTCCCTTTACTGAGTTGTTTGTGATCAAGCAGATTATATTTTGGACAATTCACACTTAGTTATAAGTTGATAGCATGCCTCTACAATCAAAACCGTGCTTGTACTTTAACCCTCTCCCTGCTGTATTAGGCACAGCTCTTTGGGGCATCTCCAGTTGCCTTTAGCATGGAGAGTGTTAAACTAAAGAGGATATAGATAATAAGCATTGATATACTGTATTGTGACAGGAATATTATGTAATATTCAATTGACTGTACTTTGTTGAATCACTCTTCAAATGAGTTGCGGTCACCTTGGACATTATGAACATCACCATCATCATAATTAATGTCGTCATTATCATCAATCATTGCTGTAATTATTGTTTTTCACCAGGATCATTGTATAGGAAAAATTGAGCAAATACATTGCTTTACAAACCACCAGACGTTTTGTTGTTTGCATGGGCAATATAGTGAAAAAGAAAAGGTATTACATTAATGCAGTGAAATACCATGATTTATCAGTGGAAATACATTATTTTTCACTAGTGAAAATAACATAACTGGGCAACAGTCTCTGAAGTTGTATGAATCGCACACAGGACAGTGAACCAGTTCAGCGGCTTCAAAGCCCAGGTTTTTTTTGTAATCACGTGACAGGCAAAGTATGTCATGTAATGATGCCACAGCCAGTGGGAAGGGGAATAAAGTAGGCTGATCCATTCTTAGATGAATAGTACCTGACTAAACTATGAAAGTTGCGTATATTTCACTGCATTTATGTAATAAATAGAATATTCAATGTGTTTTCTCAAATACCATGTTTATCTCGTCTCGTGGTGTGGGAGAGTTGATATTTCCATTTGTGACTGCGCCACTCGTGGAAATATCGACTCTCCCACTCCACTCAATGAGATAAACAATGTATTTGAGAGAAAAAACCTTCAATAATCCTCTTTGTATTCATCCCTGTAGTTTACTTTACCGTTTTTACCGTTATTGGCGCGAAAGAATGATGTTTTACTGTTTCTAGGACGACAGTTCCTGTGAGTGTGACTGAGAGTTGGTTTGTGTTCTCACTGGACACATCTGTATACTAAATACTCTCCTTATATTAAATAAGAATGGATCCCATGATCACCACAGCCAGGAAGTGCTGGTTCAGAAACGTAGATGTTTAAAACAGAACATGACATACGCACGCATACATACTCAGATCTAGTGCAACACGAAAATTGCTAACCTTAATAATAATGTTCCTATTAAGAGAGCGGGAACACCCTCGCGCATACACGCACTTCACACACACACACACACACACACACACACACATTCGTAAAGTTGTCCGTATTGGAAATCAAAGATCGAGGTGTGACAGAATCTGTGCGTTTCTGCAGTCAAGTTACTCCAGTTGTCCATTTACGTCAATCTTGGCGCGACCTACATCTAATACGCTATCTATAAAGAAATATACATCATACATGGTATCTCAACACAAGAGGAGTAAGGCATGGAGACAGACAATAATACAGGTCTTCACATGAGACGCACACAAATATAAATACGTAAAATCAAAAAGAAAAACCCCTACAAGAATCGCTTTCATGTTGAAATGCCAACTCTTCCCTTAAGTCGGTATACTATGAGGCATTAACGGTTGGCGCAGCCTAATAATCTGTGTAATCTCAGCAGCGGAAGGAACGAGAAAGATGCTATCGATTTGTATTTGATATTTAAAGACGAGCCGAAGATAATGGTAATTTAAAAAGGCCATGAAAGTACGGCTCGCTGTTTGTATAAAATACTGATAGATTTGCGGATACCGTAGTTCTGTTACGCGAACATGGTAATACCAGTCTAATGACAATCTTAACTATGTAGTCCTATACTCGGTCTCCATTATTCGAATCACTAATAGTGGTTCAGGAGTTGTAAATCTAATTGTAAGCTCTAAAGTTACAAGTGTCAATGTTCTATTGATTACATACAACACTTTAGGAGATACAGTGATAATTGGTAGAATCGCGAAAACAACAAAGTACTATGCAGTACATGTATACTTAATAAAATTAATTAAGTGCCAACAGATATTTGGTGGTGAAGCTACCCAATTTCTGAACTCAGGTTGAAGAATCTGGTGCCGTTCTTTTTCCAATGTGTCTGCATGTTCTTGAAGAATAATTGAAGCGTGTGGATGTTTGGAAAATCTTTGTTGTTATATTAATATAAAACTAACTTTAAATGTCCAAAAATATTACTGACCCTTAATTAATTTTGTTGAGTATATGTGTGCTCATACTATTAGGTATATATATATATACCTCAGTGGTCGTGACGTAATGAAATGTACCAGATTATTTGGAAACCAATTAATACTGCAATTACGTGTTCAGTGTGATTATTAGTGTTTTGAGAGGTTTGCTTCTATGTAAGGCGCCAGCTGACTATTTGTGTCATATGAAGATTCTTGATGTATTTTAAAACATACTAAACTAGAATTCTCTCGTATGTTGACGAGAGACGAACTCTGATGAATTCCATCAACTGAATTTACAGGCCATTGCAATAACCAAACGAGTCTGGAACTCTGTTCACGTAACTGTGATACAATAGTGATTTAGTATATCGATGCAATAATTAGGTTTGAAATGTATTTTATTAATATAACGCAATCCTGTGGAGAGGAATTTTAAGGTGACGCTATAATTGAAGCGTAGCTGAGCGATCCAAATGAAGACTATTAATTATGATATATAACTTCCACGGCGATGGTGAAAGACGAAGCGAAACTGTTTTGGACGATTTGATTGTTTCAGGAACGTATATGTGAATTATATTTTTGGAGGTGTGCTTCTTTTTAATTTCATGCAAACAGAAGTTTTGAAACATTAGATAACTACACGGGAGAACCCGAGATGAGTTTTGGAGTCGCACAAGGTTTAGTTGAGGGCGATGATCATGATAAAGCATCTCGTATTGGACAACGGAATGTCATTGAAATAGACCGTCAGTTCCAGTAAAGTTTGGAATCAGCAATAACATGATTCTAACGAGCATTCAAGTAACAACTAAGCACTAAGAATCAATACTATGTTGTTCCAGATTAGAATCAGACAGACATATTTCGAATTTATGCCAATACGACTAAGATAAGTCAAGAAATATACATCGACAATTCCACAACGTAAGCTAAATGCGTCTTGTTCCGAATCAGATAACCGCTAAAACTGGTAGTTATTCCCAACATTATTTTCCCCACGCCAGTCGCCAGGAATTATTATCTATGTTTCTAGTGCTTATCAATTACTAGATCTAACTACTTCTAAGTAGTCATCCCCGCGTCCTTCCTACACACCGTTAACGACCATCCCCAGCCATCGGCGCAATCAATTTACAAACTGTTCAGCCACGCTGCTAGTTTCCTTTGATATTAGCGTCAGAAATATGACTACATTAATACCAATCTTCAGCTAAATTACCCCCAATAACACACTCGTTAGTTATTTATTACAGGGCCAAATAGGCAGCTCTGGGGTGCACCGATTAGTGTAACGTTATGGTGGTGTATACTTGTGATTCTTCCTCATATTTGATAGACTGTTAAATGTCTTTGTATTTCGCATTATTTCAACTACGCTATACTAGTATCGAACGTTTATGGAATGAACATCTGGGTAAATATGTTGAATTACATTTGCAATAATAGCAGGAAATCAACGTGAGTATTTACAAACTATGGTTCGAAATCAGATCTAGTGCAACACGAAAATTGCTAACTTTAATAATAACGTTCCTATTAAGAGAGCGGGAACACCCTCGCGCATACACGCACACACACACACACACACACACACACACACACACACACACACACACACACACACACACACACACACCACACACACACACACATACACACATTATGTCTAACTTGTCTCTCATATAAATCGATTATATATTGATGTTGAAAAAAAAAATATCGTCGTTACTAGACGTTGTAAATGCGAAGGAAAATAACAAACTAAATTATGCAGTTCTCGATTCTAGTGAAGAAACTGTGAGTTCATGGTCAAGCAACGATCCATTCATACGTCACTGAGGTGTCAAATATTAATCAAAGTGTGCAATATGTAGTGTACATATCCAAGGATCGTGTGTTCTTCAATTTGTATAATACATTATCATTAGTTTTTAATGCCACAAGAAACATGTGGTAATTTAACGTACACATCCTGATCACCAATATACACGCATAGTGAGTAGAGTGCATTGTTAAGTCCCCATGAAGAATATATGTTTGAATCGTGGACATTCTTCCCTGTGGAACAGACACACTGAAATCTGAGTCTGGATGGGAAACTGATTCCCTCTTACATTTGAACTATAGCATGCGATGAAGCTATTTAACCGGCGATCACAGTTGCATGCTAGAAATGTAATTTGTAAACAACGAATAATGATATTTATTTGCTTGGAGCCTTTGCAAATGTTCTGCTATTATTAGACCGAATTGCCGCTGCCTGGTAGTGCTAGCTATTTTGTTGTAAGATGTTAGCTCAGTGAATATCATGCTGACTATCCTAACTCAGTGAATAGCATGCTGACTATCCTAAAGTCCAGACATATTTGACTTACTTCGAGCAGATTGGTCCAAGCTGAGCGCCAAGAAGGCGGAACAGACGAGGATCAATGTTTAACGCCTTTGATATGACACGACTGAGGTTAGAACCTATATATCGCTCTCCGGTCCGACAATCTAACCACTACGCCACGGAGGCGGCCGTGACAAGAGAGAGAGAGAGAGAGAGAGAGAGAGAGAGAGAGAGAGAGAGAGAGAGAGAGAGAGAGAGACGCTATATACACTTGCACTACTATTAAATGACGGTTAATTCGTATAATATACAGTACCGAATTGACGCTGAAAGAAACACACATGTTTACTGTTTTATTTCGAAACAGATAAGCTCATTGAATTGTTTCTACCAATGTATGTATGCCATTTGTTAACATTACATCCAGCAGCTACGTAATAAGCGGTATCACAGCACAACAGCTTATCGGGTAATGCCGTGCACTCGTGGAATAGCCCTGCATCAGTGTAAGCATCGACCACTGTGTAATGTGCTGTAAATAAAATATCTTGTTGTAAGAAGGTGTTCGAGATATCACGTTGGCTGGATCAGAGACATCTTTCACCTTCTAGCCATAAACAATCCTTGAGTAGAACATCACTAACAACGTTGTGCTTTCAAAATTGACACAGCGTAATCATGGTCGTAGTTAAATATGAAGAACGATATCGGGTACAGCTTATGATGCTATTAGAACTAGATCGATGTGCTAGGCGCCATTTATCCAAAGTAATCTATATGTTGGTAATATATCACTGCAGTGCTCGGTCTTGTGTCAAGTAACTTACCACTGTGAAACGGTACGCTTTCTGTAAGAAACAACACGCAAATGTGAAAACTAATCGTACGAATTTATTACTAATTTTACATGAGAGAAAGTCGATTGTAAGCTTTTAAGAGTACCGATTGACAAATAGTTTGACTGTTAACAGTGCAAATACCGTTTATTCACAGCGTAGTAGAAGTGGTGATGGTGCTTTCAAAGTGAAGAAGTATCCATAACAACGAATTAATGCTAAATTCCATACAAGCACTTTCGTGGTCATTCGTGTCATCCGTCCAAACATTTTCATTACCGGACTTGTGCCGTTAAGGAAATGGACTGAGAAGTTAAACTAGGTCGCATGCAATGCCCTACCTAATCCGCAAGATATAGCTAGAGCTATACCGAGCTCTGTGGAGCCATACCGTATTAAAATAATAATTTCAAAATAGTTATGTTCTTATTGTTCATGCATATGAAATAGTTGCAAGTTGGTTAGTAATGATGCGGGGGTAGTCATTAGTAAACTGTTAAAGAGAATAGGTGCAGACACACATTATAATGCGCTTTTCTGTGAAGTATGATTGGTTCCAACATATTGGTATCCTCATGCATTCATATTCGACAGATGCTTACACTATGGAGACTCCTGATCTGAACAGGATGACGGTGTCTACTGAGGTATCCGTTGTTTTGCAATTGAGAACCTCCAATGCAATTCTTCATTGTCAACAAGTGTGTACTTATCGCAGAAAGTCGGTGTAATTGACACACGAACTTGATAGAAGACCAACTGTTGGGGATTCTTGGCTATAGTGTTTGGTCAGCAACGCGTGCTCTCCAGTTTTAGGACTTGATGGTTTCCGATCACTTTAGCCACCGACCAATGATGTATCCTTTATCAAGTGGCTGGCCATTGTTGTTCTCAGTGGTTCGCAAAACTTACTGGGCTGAGTCTAAATCGCTGTATTTATAGGAACAGCTCAGATATCTAGGAGGAATGGTCACATGAATTGGACCAGTCTTTCGCGAATCTGATCTGAAGTTGTCTGGCGTTCCTTTAGTAATCTGGCAAATGGAATCTGTCGTATTAAGGGGAGTGGAGATTGTGTATAAAACTATGCCACACGGCCGGATTGGTTTCGATTGCTATGAAGACATGTATACACTGATAAATATTCAATATTGTACACGTTAAGCCTAGTTCTCACTTGAATTTTTTTGTACAACTGCGGTACGACAAAAATCATCGTACAGCCATGCGATTCCAGAACGAATTTTTTCACCTCGCAGTCTCACTTGTGCAACTGCCGTGCGATTGCCTTGTATATGTTTTTGATGAGATCCGTCCAGGTTGTACGGCAGTAGCACCGTGCTTGCATGATATTCCTACTGCTTGTACAGCAGTCTGATGGCAGTCGTAACCGGCTCGCATACGCTCGAATGAGGTTGCACGGCAGTCTGATAAATGTCGGACGGGAGTCGCAGGGGGTCCGCTGGGCCTAGTCGTGCTGTCATGCGACCAATGCGAACTATGCGAACCGTGCGACAGCCGTATGGAATGTTTCAACATTTGAAAAAACCTCGCACCGGCATGCGACCCCTCCGAAATACACGCGGCACCCCTAAAACCTGTGCGAATCATCACCATCCTGCCGTGCGACTCCCGTACGCCCTGTACGATTTGGTAGTCGCACGGAATTCACGTAGAAAATCGTGCAAGTGAGGATGGGGTATTATGAAGACAAACATTGCAAACACTTGTAAATCAAGTATATATATAGTATATATATATATGTATATATATATATACTTTTATTCTAAATCCACAAAATGCTAGATATTATATCAAGCCTACATATTTACGGATTTATACATTTCTGAACCATATCATTGCTGCACTCAATACATGCGACATTGTGCACGCATCATTTAAGAAGGATCAATGAATATGCATATGTTCAGTCTGGCTATAACATAATAAGCTATCGCCACGCTATCGTTAGTCTTTCGCTCGGTTGAATGGTTCCAGCATTCAAGGAGGTCGTTGGCGAGGCAGTTAGTACTGAGGAGAATACGCCAAGTCGTAAATAGTGTCGTAAATAGTGTCGTAAATAGTGTCATAACCGGGTGCTCAATACTACCAGGACCGTCAACGAGAAGGACATTTTCTGATCAACCAACGATTTGTATTGATCCCCGTCTTAACACGTCGTGCAATTAAACCGTAGAAATGTCTCAGTCCAGCCTCCACTCTCGCTGTCTCTCCTACTCGCAATCGTGTCTAGTGCAATCAGAAGTCTGATCTCCCTTCAATCCAGGATCCAGTATAAACTGGAGTAGTTCGTTCCACCACTCAGTCACTCTACAACTCGAAAGGGAATTAGTGCAAGAAGTGATCAAGATGATATTGTTTGACATTCATTATCACGTGGAATGATATGTTTTTAAATTGAATTACGTTTCAAGTGAAGCTGTAATAAACAAGTATGTTTTATAGGCTTCTATTACAAGACGCGGACGTGTAGTTTGTGTCCAGATGTACTATGATCATATCTTAAACAGATATAATTTTGGATTATTTAATATTATTTAAACCTCTCAATTATTATTTTGACATTCTGGAATCAATCAATTGCAGGGCACATGTCTTTGGTCTGGCAACCAATATGTCTGACTGATGTTTCCCAGCGCAATGAACGCATACAAAGAATTATAAAAAAGCTCGTTGTTTGCTAGATGCGAGTACAATTAATAGACACTCCCCTGATGTACAAGTGTGAATTCCATTGTCATTGCATCCAACCAGACGCCTTAAATGTCACCCCATTTCATCAAAGGAATATAAATGTAATTATGTCTAAGATATGTTGGAAGAATCATTCTTGGACATGCAGGTCGTGTTTATTATGTTGTCAATTGTTCCCCGTGGTAGTTACAATTCTGAGCATCAAACACACGTTAACACATGAAAGGAAACTGCTATATACTATTTGAAGGAGACAACATTATAGACCTATATCTTTGATTTGTTGTGTTGGTAACATTTTTGAGAGAGCTGGTTTCAAACTATTTTTTAGAAAACAAATTGTTTTATTAATATCAATCTGGTTTCCAGGTTGGCCACTCAGCAATTCATTCACTGCTAGAATTGTACGACAATAATTGCAACGCATTCGCTAAAAAAAAAGAAAAAATAATACTTTATGGTATTTTGCGACATGTCAAAACCATTCGACAGGGTATGGCATTGAGGACTAATAGCGGAACTAGAAACATTTGGCGTGTAAGGTCAACTCTTAAATTGGTTCAGTAGTAATATAAAGAACCGCAAGAGATGATAGTGATGGATTAAGATGTTTACTTCAAGCAGCTAGAATTCTAACTGGTCTTCCAACCTATAAATACAAAATACATTAATAGTTTGAAACGGGAGACTTTAAAATAAAGTAGAAGGAAACTATATAATGGATTAGCACCTACATATTTATCAGACAAACTCCCAGCTAATATCAATTTTAGATCCAGTTATAATCTGAGAAATGCTGGAAATATAATTGTACCATTTATTCGTACTACTTTAGCTTACGTGCTATTCATGCCACCAACCAGTAGCCCATGGAATGAGCTATACAATTAAATTAGGCAATGTGATACTGTATCACGTTTTAAATCTGGTATAAGGAACCGATATGCTAATGCACCTGACTAGTATTCCTTTGGGGCAAGGACATACTGCATTTTACTCACTAAATTTAGACATTCCGTTAGTCCATTGAATGATTTGTTTAAAATTGGACTATCTGATATTGCTTCATGACTATGTGGTAATCCATGTGAAAATGCTGTCAATTATTTACTTGAATGTCAGAAATACAACGGATATCGTGAAGACATGCTAGAACATATTCAAACACTGACTATACAACATAATGTACATATCAATGTTAATCTTTATATTTATATGTATCTGAAAATTAACCTATTTTAAACTTAGTACAATTGTACATTAAACAAACAAAACGATTTACTTTACTATGCTTATGTAAATATTTACAATTATATAATATGTACATGTATCTCTTTCTAAATCTGTCTTTATTCTCTAACCATCTTCTCTTTCCCTATCAAATCTTATCAATACACTGATATATCAAAGTTCAATCCTTCAAAAACAGACATGCATGCATTTATGTACGTATGTAGGTACGTACATACATATATACATTTACTGTGATTGTTTCATGCGTCATTAATTTAATGCGACCTCTAGATTTTAGACATAAATGCGACACCAATTAAATGTGAATGACCATTCGCATACTATGTACATTATAAGTCTTCCGAATTTGACAAAGTTGCATAAACATGTAAGTGCACATTATAGTTTGTCTTCATTATTCTTACACAAACTATGCAATGCAATGTTTCATAACTCACATGACGCAGATATAAATACACAGTAAAGATAAACTGTCAATGAAAAGTCACACACTTACATATTTCCAGTTAATTTGATTACTTGCTTTGACCTTTCCGAAACAAAACTCATGAATATACTTTCAATAATGGAGCCACTGAACTGAATGTTCTAAGAGAATGTGCATGTAATAAAATATACTATCACCATACCAATTACTGGGGGGGGGGGGGGGGGGGGGGGGGGGGGGGGGGGGGGGGGGGGGGGGGGGGGGGGGGGGGGGGGGGGGGG
>JAUTBT010077608.1:0-13142 GCA_032361225.1 Lepetodrilus schrolli | reverse complement strand
CCCCCCCCCCCCCCCCCCCCCCCCCCCCCCCCCCCCCCCCCCCCCCCCCCCCCCCCCCCCCCCCCCCCCCCAGCCTGTCAACTTGTTGAAGAGAAGGTTGACGGTCATCTTTGATCCCCCAGCCAATGAGGTCGCTATGTGCACCTTCTATTGTGCAGAGAACAGGACCCCAGTGTGGACAGTCTTGCACGGCGGTAGGGGTAATGTTTGATAAGGGGTTAGACCAACAGCAAGTGTACCGACTCCAGTGGGGCAACTTGACTTTGACGTCACTTGACGTCACTCAACTCTCCGTCCTACAGGAGGTAGACGGAGATGCAATACAGCCATTGTTATTACTCTGCAGCATAGTGGTTAGAGTGTCAGCCCAGAGAGTGGTTGGTACATGGTTCGAATAAAAAAAAAAAAATTTCATTTAAAGCAACTCTCAATGGGAGAAGTCATTGCTTTCCATAAAATTATATTCATTGAAGGACTGTTTCTTACCATAAGAATTATATACTACATGTATATATCGATATATAGTTATATAATCATATACTATAAGAATTATCTTGCAGCAGTTAAATTTGTATAAAAATTAATGGTCTCTCTGAAAACATAGTTTTCAAACAAAGAATTCCCTTTGTAATGTGCATAGTTGGAACGTAAAATTTCAACAAGGTAATATTGAATATTATATATTTTAATTAGACAAAATTTCCAAATGGCAAAATATCCATGACAGAGTTGCTTTAAAGGTTCTCGGCAAAATCTTAATCATGAAACATGTTGTTTGCTTCCTGAACCATGAACATCAATAAGAAGACACCATTGAATATACGAAGACTTCCTGCCAGTGTGTATTGCTATTGTCAATGATTCAGGATAACTATTAATTTCCAATCTCCTAACATCTGCTGATAAGTGTTTGAAGGTTATGAAACCAGACAGCGGAACATTTTAAATTGAAGTTAACTAAAGCTAGCCAAGTAAACTGTATCTTCCCATTTTTGCCAGTATTGTATCTTTTTTTTGTGGCTAAAAATGCTAATTTTTCTTAGGGAATTGTGTTGTTGTCATTGTTTGTTCATAACTATGTTTTAACCCTCTCCCTACTGGATTAGGCACAGGTACAGTCCTTTAGGGCATCTCCAGTTGCCTTCAGCATGGAGAGGGTTAAGAATGTTGTTTTTCATTTATTTCCTTGATAGAGCAGGGCTTTTTTTGTGTGTTAAAAAGTGAATATAACTCGTCTTTCTGTACATGAAAGTTAACTGTAGCAAGGTAAAACAATGCAAGGCTAAAGCTGACCTCCATGACTTTTCTTGGACTTGCGTGGCCTCTCCCCCTGGGGTAGGATCAAGGCTGCTCCACGGACAGTGAAGTAGCTCTCACTGAGACTGCAATACAAGATACAACAGTCACGAGAAGTCACAATAACAGTTACAAAATGTCCAGCAATACACATCCATTCTATACAAACGTTACAAAGACTACCTTGAAATGCTGAAATTGCCTTGTTGACAGAAACATAGACATACTTCATTGCCACAGCAATTTATAAAATATGTACTATATATAGTTGTACATTTAATTTAATCGTTTAATTCATTTGTAATATGATAATATTTCAAAGTTATTCCTGTTTTCTAAAAATCATGTTTTGTAAATATGATGTAATACTGGTTTGTATTCAAAGATATGTTAATGTTTTAATACAAATTGTGCTAGCTAAGTATTATTTTACTAAAGCTATTTTAATCTGTTAATGATACCGAAGTACTATTGTACATCAGATTTTAGAATTCCAATATCTGGATTTCATTCTAAGTATACAACACATTAAAATAGCTATCGTAATGAATAAATCTGCCAAATTGTACATACTACTCTTCAAAATCAACACAAAATAATTATTTTCCCACTCACATAAAAGTCCTACATTTGTAATCTCTAAATGACATGCAAAACTGCATACAAAATTCACATTAAAACCATGTTTTCATTCAACGGTGGAGAAGTTTAATTGCTACATCCAATTATGCTACACCGTCCTGAACTAATTCAAGTTATGCCCCAGATTCCTAGTGCTCAACCACAGCTAACACAGCACGGCTAGCTCCGCTATTCTGGATGTACAGACTTCAAAGTTGTCACACGAAGCCTACTTTAATCTTCCATTGACTGAGGGGGCCCAATAGCATTGTCATAGGCAAGGACTGTATATGACACCATTATAGCTACACACTCCATAACAATTATGAAGCATGCTGAATTGCATCTTCAATTCAATGACAAGTGGACGACAATATGGCAACGTGACATTTCTAGCTAGGAGTCTGTTTACTAGGTTACTGCTGAATCCTTAAAATCTTGTGTGAACAACATACATTCCTGATAAATATGATTAGTTGAGAGTTAGACAATGACATACGATTCATACAATATTGCAAATTAGAATATATCCCAAACAAAATGTAAAGATTAGCGTATTAATATATGTTGAGTGTAAAATTACATGAAAACAGAATTAAGACAGAAATAAACAGAAACTCATGCTTCTAAGTTATTATAAATATATAATATATATATATATATATGTATATGTATATGTATATGTATATGTATATGTATATGTATATATATATATATATATATATACAACACTTGTGTCATCCTGCGTAAACAGTGGTGTCATCCTTTTAACTTTGGGCATCATCCTACTAAATGTCATCCTACTTCCTTCAAATGCCATCCTAAATTCTGGTGACATTACATGTTTATGTTCCTCGGGCATAGGTATCTATGGCAATAGCAATGGAAGTATGAAATATGACAATGAAAATTGATATCAATAATCTATGTGTGCCAATGCTTTAAAATAAATAATAATGTTAAACAATACATGTAGTATACACTTGATAAGTGGTGTGATATTAATAACATAAAATTACATCATATACGTTTAGTAATGTGCACTGTTCAGATGTTCTTGACTTTATGGCACGGTAGTTCAACATGACACATGAGCATTCGATTTCAAATACTAAAAGTATCAAACCAAACAGTGTTCATTCATTAAACATTAGTAAATAATTCAACTTTGAAAAGAACTAGTTATTAACATGAAGTTGTAAAACTGCTATTGAAAGAAAGACAGCAAATTAATGCACAAAATGTTAAGCTCAAGCAAAATTAGAACTGATTAAATGGGAATGATTATATGCAGGAAGGGGAGATAACTACATGCAAAACTGTGGTGGCTCACCAAGGACGGAGCTTTGATATAAAGCGAACTGAGTGGAATAACTTTCGCAGTCTTTGTACATTTTGTTTGTGAGATCTGAAACAATGTTGGGCGGGCCACTAATGAATGGCGAATGGCTAAAGCAATGATTGATAGAATGGTGTATAGCTAAAATAATGATCAGTGAAATGGTGAATGGCTAAATTAATGATTGGTGGAATGGTGAATGACTAAAGTAATGATTGATGGAGTGATAAATGGCTAAAGCAATGATTGGTAGAATGGCTAAAGCAATGATTGACAAAAGCAATAATTGGTGTGGAATGAAAATCAAAACCTGCCTAATTCAGTGACGTAGAATCACCGATGGCATGTATACAGATGTAAAGATGATGGGATAACATCAGAAATGGAAAAGTTCAGGAGAGACAGAAGATAAGAATGTCAATGATGATGAAAACATATAGTAGACACGGACAGATAACACACAGTGAGTGAGTGAATTATTGTTTTACGTCACAACGGGAATCTTTCACCCATATGTAAACAGCGAACACACAGATTAAACACAACAACCAAACACCACGATGATCTGATGACAGTCACAGCAGGTGTAATAATGAAGGCTAATGTCCATGACAAAATCCCCAACCCCAACCTTAACCCAGGCCATCTGTACTTGACCATTTAGATATGTGATCAAATGCATGGACATACAGACAATGATTTCATGGCAATGTCCTCGTGGTGGAACATCATATTAAAACTATGCTTTGCAGCAAAACCCACAAACAGTATTACTGTATCACATCACTCCATCCAACACCTCACCCCCAGATGATGGACTGTTCTTCGCCATTGAGATCATACCTATCACTACTACTACTACTACTACTACTACTACTACTACTACTACTAACTACTACTACTACTACTACTACTACTACTACTAATACTACTACTAATACTACTACTAATACTACTACTACTACTACTACTACTACTACTAATAATAATAATAATAGTAGTAATAGTAATGCATTTATAGAGCGCCAATATCTTCCAACATAGGCTGCACAGTGGTGGTTTAACAGAACAAATACAGACATATTCTCCATGAAGATGGCTTAGTCTAGATTCTTGTTTGTAATATGTGCTAATGTACATACAAGACTAACTGCCAATATCATGAAAGTCAATACAAGTGTTAATAACTCCCATGACCATCCTACTTATAATCTCATATATGAAGACATCAAATTGTCAGATTTTGATAAAATCAAGTTTCAGAAACACTGTTATTATTAATGTTACTACCACTCCGGAAATATAATAAAAATAATCACATTCAAAAGCTGAATGCTTAATATTATTCGTAGAGCAAACAACCTTGGCATTCCTCGAATGGCCCCAATATATAATACAGGCAATATTACCTCCTGTCTCCACATTCCCAACCATATTGTGTCTATACCTCAGCTCTTATAACACTATTCCATATGAAGCTTACACAGCCTACCAATACAACAACCTACACATCTCACATGAAATCAATCTCTGTGATGGCAATGCAATATATATATATATATATCAATGACATTGGTTTATAGATCTCTATGTATTCAGTCTTGTAGATTTCTCTCCGATCTCATACAACAGTTTATGATTCATTACAATAATCGGTATCCACTGGATCATGATCACGAGCAATTCAAACTAGGAATAGTAGTATAAAGAATATACATATTTTAGTGAAAAAAAATGTCAGGGATACCTAGACAGATCAATATCTTATAAAATGGATGGCATGCTAAAAAAAATGGGTCATTTTATTTCAAGGTTTAGCTACTAATATTGTTAATTCAGATTTTTAATCATATTCCCAAAACATTGCAAAAATTTATACTTGTATGTTGTTGCTTCGACCGGCTCCACAGTGCAACCCATTAATTACTGTTCTGTTCTGTGGGTGATGAGTGACTCACGCGTGATTAGTCTAGAGGTTAGGAATGCTAAGTACATCAGTATTCACTATAAGAAACGGCAATGTCACAACATGGAGTTGTTTCAACATAATCTGATACAGATTTTAACAATGACAGAATAAAAGTATATATTAATGGACCAGATAAAAAAATTCAAAATGAATAATCAGATGACATAACATTAATTTTGTCACCATACAAAAAATGAGATATGAAATGCACTACTCAATAATGTGTTCAGTTAAGACCAGTTTTCATATTAAAGATTCGCATAATCTGATATAGATTTTAACAATGACAGAATAAAAGTATATATTAATGGACCAGATAAAATTGTTCAAAATGAATAATCAGATGACATAACATTAATTTTGTCACCATACAAAAAACAAGATATGAAATGCACTACTCAATAATGTGTTCAGTTAAGACCAGTTTTCATATAAAAGATTCGCACGGTCAGTTTTCATATTAAAGATTCGCACGGTCAGTTTTCATATTAAAGATTCGCATGGTCAGTTTTCATTGGTCAAGTTATTTCGGCAGTTTGAGTGATGTGTCTACTTTCTGGCCCAGTCAAAAAGACATGCATTGCCTAAAGCACAGGTCAAACAGGGTCACTGGGCAACCATTTGAAGTGGATAACTGTTATATAAACACCCTCACACACAAAACTAAATGCATGTTCAGTTGTGACCATAATTTATTATTCATCTACCTGTAATTATGGTAATGACCATTACACCATTACCCTGTAGTTATCTACCTACAACCAGCATGGCCAATGTTTACCTGGGAAACATGAATGTATAATGTATCCAGCAGACATTTCCTGTGTGGTCATGACCATGCTGATGTACTTCATTATTACTCTGCGTATTGTCTCATGGAGCTCTCATATCTACTAAGAGACCATAGCACTCTCGTAGCAATGTCTCAATAGATAGTGATCGGGCACGTACAAGATCGCTATAGTCTCATCATAGATAGCTTCGAGAGTAATCAATGGATGCTCCTTCATCAAAACAATGACAAAATTGATGATGCTGATAACCACAAAGGTAGTGAAGTAGCTTGTCAGACTACAAAGCAATACGTCTGAATCCTCCTGATGGACGTGCCTTTGCTGTGTATTAAATGGCACAGATGTTAGGTTAGGTTACTAATTGAGAAGGAAGATGACAGATCTCTCCTGGTTCAGCTGCACCATCTACACACTTTACGAGATTGATAGAAAAGGGCAAAAAAAATTAATCATAAACTGCCTGTCTGAGAATAGTACTGCTGCATTAGGAACACAAGTATTTCACAGAAAGAAGCATTCACTATTAACTAATTCATTGTTAGCTGGCTGTTCAAGTGTGTAGGATGAGAGTTATTGTTTTACATCGCACCGGGAATCTTTCACCCACACACGAGTGCATAGGCTGCACACTTGATGTAACCAGAATTCAGCTACTACCTGAAATGTGATGCAATATGAACTACTCCAAATGATACTTTCCTCGTTCCAAAATCACAGATCAGTAAAATCAGTTTGAAGACATTGCAACATTATGGATATTGCGGAAGTACAGGTGCAAATGTTAGAGACGTGCAACTCTGAACACACTCCACACTCTACGGAATATCCGCAATCCTATCCACAATCCTATCTGCAATCCTATCCTAGTAACTTATCACACAAAAACTGGGCCAGGAATGTCAATCCTTCTACTACCTGGACCTTCCTGAAACCTGATGCTGACTCCACAAGGAGAAGCAAATCTAGATCTGATGCCTCCTCCAGTGACATACAATTTGGTAATTTGTATTCACGAGAAGGAAGTAAGACGACATCTCACACTTATTTTATCTTACAAGTGCATCTGGGTTTGTATGTAATCTAGGAATTTATTTAGCTATTTACAAAATTGATGTTGGAGACAATGGTAAAAATACTAGGCACCACAAGATATTATACAGCAATTCAGTAGTTCCTTTCATATAAATATAATACCAATCAATAACTATTTACTTTTACCCTCTGGGACTATGGATAGTATAGGTACTATAGTAATTCAAGCCTCCAGTGCAATACCAAGAAATCATGGGCAATGTAATAGGTGAATGTTACCTACTTTAGTCCAATACTATTCAGATCGTCAGGAGAAAATAGGTGAAGACTTTCAAGATGCAACAGTTGAGGTAATAATTCTAGTAGGCACTGTGGGGCACACGTGTTTGAAGCAAGACATGAAGAATAAAACCTGAATCTGGTCAGTGAGGCACTATAACATTTAAGGTCACACAGGCCTGAACTGTTGTCTGATGTCATCGACAAAATTATCTCTCAATAATCAAAACGTGTGACATAATGGTGTGTATTCACTGTGCATGTTTTTATTCTTTCTACGACAAAACCACTATAAAGATGACATAATCAGAAGACGTAGTTTAAATATTCATAATAAGGAAAGAGATGGAAACAGGATACATGAATGTAGATTACACCTTACAATCAAAGTTTCATATATTACAGAATAATACATAAAACGGTTTTGAGTTATACTGAATCCACAAAGAGTACACTCAACTTAATAGGAAGCTTGAGAGTGCACAGAAAGCATCAACTGACTACACATGATGAGTATCTTCCTCATTCCTGGGGCAGAAACTTTATAGCATATTACAGTCAACCCTCAGTGTACCGCTAGTTTATGGGTCCATGAAGTACCCACCCTGCGTTATTGCATATAGCGTTATATGGAGAAATCATGAAGCAGTATCACTACCCGTCCATAAACAGGGCCAAGTGTCACAGTTGTTCGTAGCGCACGTCTGCGGAGATCGCTGTCATAACAGTCACGGCTCGCAGTCAACAGTCACGCTTAGTTGAGTAGATGACTAGACATGCTTAAGTATCAATCAGTCTACATACTTTGACCACAGCGTCATTTCTTGCATCTCATTATTACCAGTACACTTTAAGGTAGATCTAATCGCATTTAAAACAAAGCTCAATCGACCACCTTTTTGTTTGTTGTACTTCCGGTATTAAAATCCGGACAATTTACTCATTTAACATTTATACTCCACAAAATATCTTCAGGTAAACTTTGTAATACTAATATAAAAAAGAAAACATAAGACAAATCTGTATGAGATATGCATGGGTCAAAGGTGAAATAATATGTAGTATCGTACAGTGCTATTAAAATGCTGATCACAACCACCAGACTAATCTTCAGTGGCTTTAACGAGCACGTAATGCAAAGTAGATGATAGACACGTGTTAGTAGCGTTACGAAGTCTTGTTAAGAATGTTTCCTTTTTCTGGTATTTGTCACAATATTCCCAGATCGCTACAATGCGAGAGTCATGAAAATCTGCTGCTGCGAAAACCCACCCACGAGCCCATCCATCTGTCACTGCCTTCTGCCGAGAACGAAGAGAATGACATGGACGAGCTGGATACTGAGAGGTCTGTCTGTCTGTCTGTCTGTCTGTATATGTGTCTCTCTCTGTGTCTCTGTCTGTCTCTCTGTGTGTCTGTCTGTCTGTCTTTCTGTGTCTCTGTCTGTCTCTCTGTGTCTCTGTCTGTTTGTCAGTCTCTCTGTCTGTCTGTCTGTCTCTGTCTGTCTGTCTATATGTCACTGTCACTGTATCTGTCTGCCTCTATCCATATGTCTCTCTCGCTTTGTCTATCTGTCCATCTATGTATGTCTGTCTCTATACCTGTCACTGTCTGTCTGCATCCATGTCTGTCTCTCTGTCTGTCTGTCTATCTGTCTGTCTTTGTCAATCTGTCCATCTATGTCTGTCTCTCTCTATCTCTGTCTGTTTGTGTATCTCCCTACCAGACTTTATCTGTTACTGTCTGCCTGTCTACATATGTCTTTCTGTATACACATGCCTGTCTATCTAATTCTGTATGCCTGTCTCTCTATTTCAATGTATATG
Source organism: Lepetodrilus schrolli (assembly GCA_032361225.1). NCBI lineage: Eukaryota > Metazoa > Mollusca > Gastropoda > Lepetellida > Lepetodrilidae > Lepetodrilus > Lepetodrilus schrolli. Next base: position 3,986 of record JAUTBT010077608.1, on the reverse strand, counting down.
TGTCTCTCTATTTCAATGTGTCTATCTACTGTTGATTGTTATTTATTTATTGCTGTTGGACATGCATAAGAAATCAAATCTAAAATGATTGCATTAATAGCCATGATGCTGGGAATCAGGTCCCAAGATTACAAGATCTTTTGAGTACGATTTCATGCTCAAGCTCGTATTCTATATGGAGATTTGTTAACAAAACTTTGAGTTTAGCATTAAATCATACTCAAAAAATGTTTCGTAATCTTAGGTATGCGAGTCTCTAAGTTAATTTTAACTTATTTTCTGCTGAAGGCAACTAGAGGTGCTTTATTAGACAGTATATAGTGGTTAATCCAGCATCTAGGGTTAATTGCTAACTCCAACTAGACATCCTCTTGATATCTGTCGACACGTTTGAGTGAAAGATCCCCGCTGTGATGTAAAATAATAATTCACTTGCTCATTCTTGATCTCAGTGATTTCTAATACAATCATACACATTTCTCCCCTCTGACCTTCACCTACAGACTGCTACTGGAGGCTGAGAGTACAATCCAGCTCAGAGAGCAGCCAATGCAGCCCCTGGTCAAGTACAACCAGAGAACCGGCATCTCATACATCCAGAAGCCTCCATCGCAGCGAGAGAACCAGAAGCTGTCTTCCCGGGACCCGGAACCTTCCGGCCGGAAAAGCCCCACCCTGTACGATATCAATGCCCTGACCCTCCCGCTGTCCCCGCCCCCGGTTGTCCGCTCCCCTGCCTCGGGGGTGCACCACCACACCACGCGGCTGGTCAAGAGCGCCGCTGGAGCCGGCAGGGGCGGGGTCCTTTTCAGGGAGGACCGCAACGTCACTGTGGACATCACCCCAAGGAACATGGGCCGGAAAGTCCAGTCCCTCTCCGCGGGGAGGAGGACCAACTCCCGGAAGAAGCTGTTCCGAACGGACTACAGCCAGGTGAAGAGTCGCATCAACTCTGGCGTCGATCCCGGCGCCGTCGCGGCCGAGAGACGAGGAGGACTTCGCGGGGAGCCCGGCGTTCCCGAGAACGCGAACCTGTTGGGGCTGGAGCTTGACGTAAGGCCCGTGCCGCGCCAGGTGGTACAGAACGCTGCGCCTCCTGTGCCAAAGGTCACAGTGTGTTATGACGATGACAGCGTGGGCAGTTGCTGCAGGGACGTCGTGAAGCAGAAGAAGAAGCTACGCAAAGAAATCGACCTGGTCACGATGGTCTCGCAAGTGAGCTTGACCGAGAGCGAGGACAACCTGGAAGAGGACGACAAATCCAGCGTCCTGTCCATCAACAATTCCAACGCCAGCACGCGCGTCTCTCGCAAAAACGGATCTCACTCCCTTCATCCTCCTTCCAATCCAAAGCTGTACAAATCTCAAACCGAGAAGAACTACTACACCCTGGCCATGAAGGCAGAACGCGGAAAGTCTCCGGAGCCCAACGGCGGCGAGGAGAAGGAGAACATGGTGTACAAGATCACCAAGACCATCGAATTCGACGGCGGGAAGACGTCGGAGAAGACGGAACGCAACGTCATCCCGGGGATGTACGTGGTGACAAAGCCGCGCGAAAAGCTGGCCGTTGCTGTGGATTACTTGGAGCAGAAGAGGACCTCGCCTAGAACCAGTGCTGTCTCCATCAATGTATGACGTTTGTATTTTCTGCAATATTTTCAATTGTTAATGCTATTTTCATGCATTATCTAATTGTTATGTTATTTTTTCTGAAGTATTTTCAATTGTTAATGCTATTTTCCTACATTATCTAATCATGCTAATGGTTGATATTATTTTTTCTATAGTATTTTCAGTATTTGTTTTTATGGAATATCTTCAGTGGATAGTATCAACTTTTTGGAGCACTAGTTTTATTTATATTATTAATTTTAGAAATTAGGGTTTAGAGCCAATTTCAAAATTATTTCTCTTACCGTAATTACCCTAATAGGGGCGGAAGAAAATTATTCTCGCCAATTAATTTAGGTGTTCGAACTATTAGAGAAAATATGGTATATCACAGCTTAATAAATGCTAAGAAATCCTAAATTACCACTAGTCCTTAGTATTCTTCAACATACTTAAGCTTCGGACATTTTAGCTTGGGATAGCCAAGGTCAAGGAGGGGACTAATGCCAATCTTAACTGCTGTATATTGAATGCATCTAGTTCAGATAAACCAATGATCATAACGTCTATGTACAGTATGTATACAGATATTCACTGGAGTCATACATCTTACTTCTGTCGTCGAGTATGGGTGAAATATTCTCTCGGTGACATACAGCATTAAATCAATCAATCGAATCTTCATCTCCTCTGAACTAAGATCAACCCCATTTTATAAAACCAATCTTCTTATTAAATCTCAGGGTCGTAGTAACCGTATAGAGCCTCATTCTGAGTTGCTCTTCCTTCTGTTGCCATCTTTGAAACAGTCGTGTCCCTTGGGAAATCCAATGATCGTCATTATTTTATAATTGATGTGTACATATTTTCCTTTAGAACACACTCCAACCTTCCCTAGCAACAACCGTTGTATATGGGTGATGTATTCCCACAGCCGCGTAAAGCAATAAATAATTGCCTAACAACAATCGCCCTGATACATAGATATAAGTGTGAACCTCTATATCTTGTCACGCCATTGGTGAATTTATGGATTTTCATTATTTCAAGGCGACTATCCTTTGACCAAAACATTATCATCTTTATACCTAAGTTAGCCACAGCGCTGTTATATTCATTGTGTGTAGCCCATGGGGTAATATTTCACTCGGCTATTGCTAGAATTTGTATTACCCGTGGGGAATTTCGCAGTCTTCATGGAATTAGCCGTGGGAGAACTTTTCTATCGTGACGTGTTCATCAGTATCCCTCTTCGAAACAAAAGTAGTTCAACTGCACAGTGAAAAATACAAACTGTTTTATGCCATGGTTGGTAACTGAACCAATCAACATTTGCTAACACACCTTCCACAATTAACTACATGAAGTGCCCCACGGGTACTATATAGCAGTGTGGAATATAGAATCCCATGTGTTACCAACTATGGATTATATTTCATCATATGGTATATAAATACATGCTATAATTGTGTCTCTACCACAGATTCCCCGTAGTATACTGTGGTTTCAGAAGATCATTACATTGGATTCCATGGTATAAACACATACAATGCTTGTTCTTCCACTACAGATTCCCAAACCAAATAAGGAGAAAGAGGCGGAGACAAAGGAAGTGGATCCGCTGGCGTCGTCCACTAGTATGGGACTGGCGTCATTGTCTCCGGAAGACCTGGACATACTCACCAAGGCCATGTGCAAATCTGAGGAAAGGGTTGGTCACTCTCAACATGTTGTAGACTTGGTAGTGGCTGAATATATCTGAATTATTATTAGATATTATGCATTTAAGTCGATGGTTGTGTGGACATCCATTTCAATTTAGAATAATTTGTAGATGATTGAGTAAATCATGAGAACATTTTATTCTAATATTTATGTAAATATTAATATTAATATCTATATTAATATCTATATCTTATATTTGATTTATGAAAGCTTTGTATTTCAGGAATATTATTAACCTGTTTTACCTACAAATACAAATTTCTGATTCTATTATTGTCAGATCAACAATTGTTTGCTTGATGCTATTAAATGGGGTTTTTTTCTGAGATCAACAATTCTTCATTATACTTTGTGTTCAGATCAACCATTCTTAATTCTACTATTTGTCAGGGCGGGTGGTAGGGCAGTGGGAGAATGTTGGACTTCGGAGCCAAACGTTCCAGGTTCAAATCCCGCCCCGGGGGCCCGGCATCAATGTTCGTGAAAGTCTGATGCGATATTGATAGGATGCACTGTCTGTAGAGTGGTAATGCAGTTATCCTTGGACTTGTCAGTACCAGCCGATACTCGCAGGTTTACTGCAATATTCAGCGCTACGGATGTTGTGGGTTTCCTCCTGCCCTAAACTGACAAGCCGTGATATAAGT
>JAUTBT010077597.1:0-13143 GCA_032361225.1 Lepetodrilus schrolli | reverse complement strand
TTCCTCCTGCCCTAAACTGACAAGTCGTGATATAAGTGAAAGAATCTTGAAAACGACTCTAAACCCCAATACAATTTATTTTTATTTTTATTATTACAGTGTATTATTATTATTGTTATTATTGTTATTAATATTATTATTGTTATTGTTTTCATGTCAGGTTGTTGATGAGGCCTCCTCTCATCATGTCAAATGGGAGAACTTCATGGTCAACCAACAAGGCCGACCTTTGACCAGGTCCCTCGAACTCAAGACTCTTATCCGGTCAGGAATCCCTCATGAGTTCCGTGAACAGGTCTGGAAAGGGTGAGTGTCCCCGCTGCTGGCTGAACTCTGACCTTTGTGCTTGTCCTTGACCTGCCAAGTTATGGTGCACATTTTGAGGATCTAATATCTTTTCAACCATTTTGACCAATCTATTGCATTCAATGTAATCTAGATATTATGGAACAATGTAATGTGTTTTATTATGTGTATTAACTTCCATTACTGTCTGTGGTGTAAGCATGGACAATGATAAAACCCAGATTTATTCATTTAACCCTCCCCCTGCTGCATTAGACACACGCACTGTTCTTCTAGTTGCCTCCATGGAGAGAGTTAATGGCATACAATCATGGTTTATTTTGTCCATAGTTTTTTTAATTTCTTATTATGAGATTTAAAAAATACAATAAAATATGAAAATATTGGTCTACTGGTGTAACCCTTTCGTGAAATGCAAACCATGGGGCCCGTTGCACAGAACATATTTTATGTAATTTTTTTACATACAATACTATGAAAAAGTATGAAACTATTGAAAACTATTGTTGCCCAATGTACTTGTGTACACCAATTAAATGTACATACTTAGAGAATAACCCATGAGATACGAGTTATTACGGAAAATATGTCCCGAATGAAATTAATGTTCACAGTTCCGAACTTCAGCGGGGAACTTTTAACATAAATTTCACGAGGGACATATTTTCCGTAACCACTCGTTTCGTGTGGGTTATTCTAATTATTCAATATAATAATTTTAATGTAATAAACAATTGAAACCTGCCGACAAACAGCTTTATCGAGAGGGCGAACTAGCAGTCGAAAACGTGTACATTTCACTTAAGCACGAGAAACACAAAAAGACATAATCAACACTGTTGATTATGGAATCATTATTACAATGTAGATATCCACCACGCATATTGAATATTTTCAGGTAACATATGTTTGACTGTCGAATGTGTCAATAAACATGATTGTATGCTTGTATAAAGGAAGTTGCTTATTATCCTTAATATCTGTTGCATCAGGTGCATCAATATCTATGTGGGACAGTCCAGAAATAAACTGGGTCCAGGCTACTACAAAAGTCTAGTAGCAAGAGCCAAAGATTCAAAATCTAACCCAGCCTCTAAGCAGGTTGGTTTATTAATGTAAAATTTCTGTTAAATATACATTATTTGTTTGTCTTGTTTTTGTCTATTTTTTATTGTTGTTGATTAGTTGTTTTTTTGCTTTGTTTATTTTAATTTGTATTTTTTTTAAAATAATGTAATTTAATTTTAATAAAATGAAAATTATTATTATTATTATTGTTTATATTATTATTACTATTTTAATATATTTTTAATGCATTACTTTGTATTTGTATATCATTTGAATTTGGTTCTAGAATGAGAAACAGTACCAGAAATCCATAATTGTTTGTATTTCTGTGTGAGAAATATTCACAGTTTGAGTGTTTGTATTGTATGATGTCCATATGTCTAGATTGAGCTGGACCTGCTGCGAACACTGCCAAACAACCGATATTTTGAGACGCTGGAGATGGAGGGTGTGAAGAAACTGCGTCGAGTCTTACTAGCTTTCAGTGCTCAGAACATGGTCATAGGATACTGCCAGGTCAGTGAGAATAATAATAATAATAATAAAAATAATAATAATAGTAAGTGGTGATGTTAAATACAAGCCGTGATGCAAGTGAAAGAATCTTAAAAGTGGCTCTAACCCCAATTTAAATAATAATAATAATAATAATAATAATAATAATAATAATATAACACTAATAATAATAACCACAATAATAAAAATAATGATAATGATATTAATAACAATAATATTATCATTGTAATGAAGTGCTCTTTTTTTCCTATACATTTGAAAAGTATGAACAATGTGTTTTAATTTATTTGTGATATGTATCTATATTTGTGGCAAGATAGTTAAATAACTGCATTTATGCCTGATACACTAATACACTTTATTTGTTGCCATTGGCATTGTTTGTGCCAAAGATAGTAATAATAATAATAATAATAATAGTAATAATAATAATAATAATAATAGTTGATATAATGGACCAGATCCATCCCATAAAGCATGCTCAATGCCACATGTACACCAATGAAGTAGATCTCGAGTTGCATTTAGATTTAGATATTATTACGAATCCTTCACGCAGTCGTGGTTCCTGGGTTTCAGGGTCTGAATCGACTGGCGGCCATTGCTCTTCTGTTCCTGTCTGAGGAGGAGGCGTTCTGGTGTCTGGTGGCCATCGTGGAGCATGTGATGCCGCCGGAGTACTTCACCACCACGCTGGCCGCAGCCCAGGCAGACCAGGTGAGACCACACGTGCAGGAAACCAGGGATACGGCAGAAACTGGAGATTCCAGTTGTGCTGTAACACAAAATGATTTATTTTATTAATTTCTGCTTTTAAATGAATTAGATTCCAACCATGCTATCACAACAATTATTTCTGATTCCTGATGGGTGGGATAGTACAATAGTTCTGAGTTTAAATCCTGTTTGAGAGTATTTCCTCCAAGCATAAAGATTTGTGTGCATTGTCTCATTGGTGTTGTCTCGTTACTGTGATGACACAAATGGCACTGATGCTGTGATTGATGGCAATAACTGCATCATAATTAATATACATTTCATTTGAGCTCAATCTAAATTAAAATCAGATCTCGTTTTGCTCCCTAAACATTTTGACATTCTTTGTCCAAATATCTGAACATTATTTTCAGATATGGTTTTTATTGAGATTGCTTTGAGCTTCTTGGCACAAGTTTGAGCTTGTGAAATTTTATTTTATTTACTATCTACCTTTGTATGTGATCAATACATTTTGTAATAATAACTCTGCATGCAGATTCAGTAAAGGAATAAATCAATTGTTAATACTGTTGAATTGCTAATTCTCTAATCACCAATGTCTTGTTTACAGAGAGTGTTGAAGGACTTGGTCCAAGACAAGCTACCAAAGTTGTATAGCCATTTTGAATTGCACGACTTTGACTTGAGTCTGTTCACGTTCAATTGGTTCCTGACCGTGTTTGTCGATGGTGTTCCTCCTGAGACTTTCCTCCGTGTGTGGGACGCCTTCCTGTACGAGGGAAGCAAGGTACGCTTCAACTTATAATATACTGAACAAAATAAATTGAGGGTCAGCAGATATTTTGTGGGGAACGTTTCCACTAAATTTTGGAACTTAGCTTGGGGAATCTGGTGTAATTCTTCTTCCAATGTGGCTGCAAGTTCTTGATGACTAGCTGAAGCCTGTAAATGTTTAGAAATTCTTTGTTGATAAAAAGCTAAATTTATATGTCTATAAATGCTACTGGCCCTTAATTTTGTTGAGTATAATCATAATAATATATTATATATTAAATAATATAATAAATACCATAAATATCATATTTATATAGCACGCATTTCATGCTTATAGTCTGTTCAAAAGCACTTTACAACAAAAGATAATATACAGTAAAGACATCGTAATATAATTTATTCCAGATAAGGATTCAAATCTATCTACATAATTTTCATATAGAGCTTTTAAGACTTCTAAGACTTTAAAATAATCTAAAATGATTTCCATTCCTACAGGTGCTGTTTAGATTTGCAATAGCTTTCCTGAAGTATGCAGAGGAAGATGTCCTGAAGCAGACGACATCATTCCTCGTGAACAAGTACATGAGAACGGTGGGAGAGAAGATGACTGATGCCAAGGGAATTTGTAAGGTAAACTCAGCAGTACAGGACGGTGTTGTCTGGTCCTTGAGCTTGTTGAGTCTCTGTGTTGTCGTCATGCTCTAGATGTGAAACAGTCGGGGAGGCTGGGGTTTGGTTGAGTGGTGGCTGAAATGTAGTTTTGTTCTGTCAGTACCAGCCGGTGCTTGCAAGTTTACAGCAACATTCAGTGCTATGGATGTTGTTGGTTTCCTTCTGCCCTAAACTGACAAGCCATGATATAAGTGAAGGAATCTTGAAAGCAGCTCTAAACATCAATATAAAAAAAAATGAAGAATTGTAAATAATAGAACAAGCTCTTCTAGATTTGTCATATTCTATGATCTGAGGCATCCCCATGGCCTAAAACATGATGAAGGTTAACTGTTTCCTAATCCAGTGTGTTGCCATAGTCAAGATATTGACAATTGTTTTTAATATTTTGAATGTATTTTCTGTGCAGATAGCCTTCCATGACCTGAATCCCTTCCCAATGAAGAATATAGCCTCAAAGAGGCAAGCCCATCTCACTCAGATCAAGGTAGGTAACTGCATCAGTTAATAATCCACATATACCCCACATCCAAAAACTGTCATATTACCCTCACTTCCAACATGCCACCATTTTGCTTTCTGTCTAGCTGCGATGCGCCGGTCACCAGATACTGGTGCAAGTGGTGCACGCTGGCTAGAAATTTGCCAGCTAGCTTGTCAAATAAAGCAATCTAGCAGCCAGAAGTACCTTAACAGCGTACACCAAACCTAGCTGGATTGGACAAAAGAAATGCCACTACTGTGACAGCTGGTTTGTGTCTAGATTCACTTATTTCTGGTTTTCTCCTCAGACTGAGTTGGCAGAACTGGACGCCATCCGGCGAGAATTCCGACTGGAGCGGATCCCCGAGGAACGTCTAGAGTACTACAGTGACGACGACCTTGATGACTCGGAGGCTGAGAGTCCTGGGCCGCGCATTGTACGTGTCATGGAGTTCTGAGCACGTGGCAGAATCACTGAGAGAGCGAGCAAGAGATTAGAGTTGCGCATAGCGAGAGAATTAGAGTTGAACGAGCGAGAGAATTAAGGGTTCAAGACGAATGAAAAGGAAATATTTACCTGTGAACAAATCTTAAAAATGATATGCCTAGAACAACTTCAATTATCTTCAAGTCCTATATTTCTACTGAACAAATCCTAGATGATCAGTGCTCTCAGGGTGAATGCCACCTTGCCAACTATCACAAGGAAATCTGTCTTTCAGACACGTGTTGCTGTGATGACACAAATAGGGAAAAGGTGTATGAAGGTTATCTAATAGATGCTCTTGGCAGAAGCCTGGCCAATGTATGTGTATGTTTTTATCATGTATTATCATTCCCCTTCATTCATCATACATGTATACTTACAAGTGCATTCAATAAGCCAAGTCGGAGTTTAGAATACGCACAGAATACGCATGCTCGTGTCAAAGGTGAAAGCACATGAACAACAACTGTCTGAGGAATTGTAGCGCTAATAATGTGTGTTTATCATCTATTTTGCGTTACATGTTATTTACAACCACTATAAAGTATTTTTGTGGTTGTGATAACCTTTTTAATAGCATTATACTATACTAAAATATGCTTTCACCTTTGACACGTGCATGCATATTCTGCATGTATTCAACACTTCAAACTCACTTATTGAGTTCTAGGCTTCAATATCGCAACAGAGGTAGTCATCCTGAGCCTAGTTCAGGCTAAACTAGAGTTCACTACAAAGTGCTACATAGCTCTATGGTACCTGTTCAGACAGATATTATTAACCAAAATTAATTACGGGCCGATAGCCTTTTTGGAGACATTTAAATTTAGCGTTCTATTATTATGACAAGAAGAATATTCAAACTTATACAGGATCCAGGCACTCTTTAAGAACTTGCAGCCTCATTGGAAGAAGAACAGCACCAGATTCCTCAAGCCGAGTTTCGAAATTTGGTAGAAGCTTCCCCCATAAAATATATGCCAGTCCTTAATTTATTTTGTTGAGTATATATAGTGCTATGTAGTGTAACCTGAATGCAGCCCCGACATGTTAAATATTCATGCAGAAGTCTCCATCTTGGTAGTCGTCATGTATGGGTGAAATTTTCCTGCAGTGACATAAAACATTATTATCTCCATTGGTGGATCCAGATTAGTTGGTGTGTGGGAGGGGTGGGGGGGTGGGGAGATGGATGGGGGTGTAGCAAATGTTGGAATGTTGTTTACTCATCTCATCATGTTACATTTAGGCTTGTGACCACAATCAGGAAATACAATTAGCATGATGACTACTTGTATTTATGTTGCAATATTGAAGCATTAGATCAGAAATGCACTTGCAAGATGCTCAGTATTAATGTTATGAATTCATAAAATAAGTCACCCTATTGGGTTGTAAAATAGCTTACTTCACACCTGATTATACTGTACCAGTGACTGACATTGGATCATATCATGCCATCATTCCATCTTGTTAATGGAAGAGGGTCATTTCCCAATATGGCCGCCATATTTGAAATTTAATCTGATGCGTTTTAACAATATTTAATGTTATTATTGGTGTGAACCTGCTAGTAGATTTAGCTACATCTGCTCTAAGTAAATTAGGTTTTATTTGCTCCAAGCCAAGTACCAGTAAGGTGAAATGATCAATAGAAAACATTGTCCAAGTTGCATTTAGTGCTGAGTTAAAATATTTTTTTACATTGTTGACTTTTGTACATTCCTGTCCCACTTGCAATTTTGCATTGTTAATTCTGTACCATGCTGGTTATTGATTGTGTAAATACTGTGATCTGTTTACCTATGATTAAAGTAAATAATGTGATCTGTTCACCTATGATTATTGTCTATTTAGCTCAAGGCTCCTCTAGGCTCCACTACTGACTATAAGAAACTTTTTATAGGAGTATAGTCAGGTGGATGCTAGAAAGCATCAAATATTGCAAAATGCTATTTTCCCTGTACCGTGCTGGGTGCGAACGAAAAAAAATACCTATGGCATTAAAACAAACTCGTAATTGCCTCACCATATAGTGTTAACCTGACAATACCCATATAAACAGTCTCTTATAGTCAGCTGGGAAGGCTAGAGGAATCTCAAACTATGATCTACTGTGATCTGTTCACCTATGATTAGTTTACTGTAATCATTTTGTGTAAATACTGTTTACCTTTGATTGTGTAAATACTGCAATCTGTTCACCTATAATACTGTGATATGTTCAACTATGGCCCTGTTCCGTTCACTGCAGTACAGTGTTTAGAGTACTCCTGACAGAGTTTTGTCAAAGGAACGACCCCCACACTGTCTGGAAACTGCGGTCTGTACTCGCATTATACTATACTCGTATTCAATTTCATCTTTGACACACGCACGTGTATTCTGTGCGTATTCGAACCTCCGAGTTGGCTTATACCAGCTAGAGTCCAACTGAAAGGAGTAGGTTGCTGGACTAGTCACAGGCATGGCTCTTTAGGGCATCTGTGGTTGCCTCCAGCAATGAGATAGTTAAACAAGTTCAGCTATGCAGACAACTCTGATTACCTCCAGTCACCATCAACAGTATTCTTCGTCTTTTCAAAGCCGTAAAGGGATGGCAAGTGGCGTCAGTCTTGTGCATCAGAGTAATGCTTTACTTGTCGAGTATAAAAGTTGCTCCGCTTTAGCATTGGAAATCTGTCCATTACCTCTCGGTAATGGAGAGTTGTGCAACTCATTATTAGATATAGCAATGGATATATGTCTTAATATTGTAGAGTTTTCAACTTGTACTTTTCAAAGAGTCATTACTTCCACATCATAAAATATCTTGACATTACTCAGGATCGAACTCATTGATTTTGAATCCTATGCTCTACAACCCGAGCTATGCAGGCTACGAGAAAACTAACAAATTTATCTAGTCTCTTGAAACAGTGAGAAGCACCCATTCACTGCACGTGCTTCATGATGTGTTCATGCAAATGTATACTGTGCATACGGAGATCAGTCATTGCATGAGATGCACGTGAACAAAATTGAATTGAGAATTGAGGCTACCTAGGAGACACTGAAAATGTCCAATATTCATTTTGGAAAACTATCTGTTTTACTTGTTTTGGGTAATTAGGGATACAACACAAACTAAGGATGAATGCAATTTTGTTAAATAGATTTTAATTCACTGTATTTTAAGTCGGAGAAAAGCCTTGTATCTGTCCATTACTGAGAGGTAATGGGACTCCATTACCTCCCAGTAATGGATAGATACTTGGCCTTTCTCCTATACGGAGACGACTGCTGCAAGAGTTACGTTACTGGGCATTTAAGAGTCTAGCTAAGACATTTATCTATTTTTCTATGCAAATGCACAGAACAAACTATGCAAATATATAGACTGTAAACTAAAATAAAACAACATGGGAATGTGTATAGATTTTTGTACCAGCATGTCACATTGGACGTTTTGTTGCATGTATATAATTCGGTGTCAGTTCTTCAGTAATCTATCGGGGGTCATGTTTTTTAGAAGTTTTTATACAATTACTGGTAAAAGCAAAGTCTTTCATACTTTAAAGGCATACAATCACAGATTAAGTTGTTGTTATGGACCGAATTGGAATTTAAAATGCAAAAAACATGCACATAACATACATATAATCGCTTTTGTACCTCAAAATATCTGTTCACCTCTGTAGGATAGGTAAAATTCCATTGCAGTTTACATTTCTGGTAAAACCCGAACCTGAGTAATTAGTTGGTAATGTACTGTAATATCTCAATTTTCAATAGACTAATGGGGGATAACTCTAATCATTGAACACGGCCAAGATCACCTTTCACGACCTCTGGCACCAATAAATCTATGTAACTATACATATTTTTAAAATAATAAAATATGAAAATGTTGAAAACCTGGGGGTTATGCAGAACATGTAGCTGGCTACCCAATATACTTGTGAAGACACATCAAATGTACATACTTTCATGTAAAAATATGTTTGACGGTGACATTGACCATGAAATATGTATACAAACCCGCGATTGTATGCCTTTACAAACCTGAGAAAAGTTGATTTAATGTTATAATAATGTTTTATGAATACATGTACTTGTGTACCATCGTTTATGAATACAAGAACTGTTGTAACGTATATTGTTTGTGGGTTTTGTTAGTATGTATATGCTAAAACAAATTATTGATTTTTATTTTATTTGCTATTACATGTATTTAGTTTTGTAATACAGTACTACTTGATTATTAATTGTTATTTTAATGTTATAGTATATGTAATTTAATTATGTAATAAGTAATTCAGTTTGTTCATTAGATTAGCCCAAAATGTGGGTAAACTAAACAATTCAATTTTACACATTTTGGCAATGGAATAACTAAAGTAGTGTTAGATATATGTTTAGTAACCCAACATTAAAGATGCTGCCATTAAATATATCGTAGACTAGTATCCGTAGTGCAGTTATTTATTTATAAAATTAATAATTATACTGTAATATTTATAATACTGCAAAAAGTTTATTTTACAAATAATGTAAAACAGCATTTAAGGCTTTGTGAACTTTATTTTTATATGTAAAATGGTAATACTCACCAGTTTTCATTTTTAGGAATAAAATGAGATGGTTACTACTATGCAATCGATGTTTGTGGGATTCAGAGTCCATTAGTAATGTACAATGTTCCTGTTTTGAGGAGCATTATGGTAAGTACTGATGTATAGTATAGTATAATAAAATACAACATTCAACTTGTGCTTACTGTCTTAACATTATTGCATGGAAAACAATAGCTCAGTCCTGGTAACTACTTGGGAGGCCAATATCATCGGAGTTCATTGGGCATCAAAGCCAAATCTCTTCAGTTTTCTGAGCCTCAAATCCAATCAAGGAGAGAGTTAAAGAAAATACATCTAATACAGTCAAATTTATTTCCATTTATTGACATCTTATGTCTTATTTATGTACAATGACCATAAACAAAAAGCAATGGACATTAAAAAGATCTGTACCTTCAGCAGTTTAACAAGTCTGAGAGTACAGTTATGTCTAATAATAGTCATGAGTCTGATAATACAATCACAAGTCTGATAGTTTGGTAGTGGTCTCATTCTCATTGTACAGACATGCCTGACATGACCTGTTGGACTGGTAGTAGTCTCACTCTCCGATAGTACCATCATGAATCTTATAATACAGCCACAAGTCTGACAGTACGGTCACTTGCATCTCAGATTTGTACACCATCTGCCAAATGTTCACAAGTATCACTTCTTCTTGAGCAACACACAACAAGCATTTGGGTTCGATGGTAAGCTGCTTCTGGCAACACTGGCATTGCTCGTCACCAGCTGCTCAGATTGGGGTAAAGTGGAGATGAGGTGTTTTGGCTCTCCCTTGACATGTTCTGGTGCTGTGCAAAGCGTCTGTGCTGGAATATAGCTTGTCCGGGTAGCCTCGGATCTGCATGATTCCGGACCTGTAGGTGGCGAGGACATTTGGCTGAGTTTCAGGTGGGGTTCTCGAGCACACGAACCGATTGGTGTACGATGTAGAAAGGTTCGCTCTGACTGAAATCGTGCTCATCATTTTAGTTAGAGACTGCAGACTTAACGGTTTCGGTCGATACCACACACCGCTTTGGTCAGAGGGATATTTTTGAGGCCATTGAAACAGAGAAGAACAGTCGGGGTGCAGTTTTGAAGTGAACTTCTTGTACGCTGCTACAAGGCACAGTGGAGAACCCGTCGCGTACACGTGTCTCCGCTGACCGTGATTAGTACCGGCAGATATTTCGTTGCGCTCGTCGCTCGTCATGGCCAGGTACTCGAGTCCAAACTGGTCAGTCAAAATGGCGAACGATCCCTTCGTCAGTTCATGTTGTTGCCCGAGAGCGCCACGACCAAAGCACCAGCTCAAGTCGAACCAGATTTTCATTTGCAGGTCAGCGGAAAACTCCAAAGACTGGTTTTGGTGTATCTTGTAAAGGTCATCCTTAGGGATACCCTGCCAAGATATGGGACATAGACCAAGACTGTCTACTTTACTGACCATATTTTGAAATACAATGTTGGATGTGTTAAATTCCTTATGTAGTAAAATATTCATATTTCTCTTGAGCGGATGTTGACAGAGATGGCGTTGTATTGCTGCTCGGATTCCGAAGTACGACGACTTGGAGTAGAAATCACCGTCGTAGTTTCTTAGCTCTGCGTAGAAGTACTTCAGCTCATTGTTCAAAGCCTCGGGAGAAAGAGACTCAAAATCTTCACTCTTGCCTCTTTGCGTCAGCCATTCTAAATATAGAAATACTTTTGATAAATCATTCAATGCACCAATAATAGCTATGGTATGTTATCAGCAGGGCAAAGTAATGAAAACAGAAGAGAAGTAATAATTACTATCATTTCAGTGACTAGCAATTAATAATCTTTAAAGTGGCAAGATCATCTTTGCATGGGACATAGCGGTCATTATGTGGTTATTACATATTCTGATACAATTACCATCCCCAGATATAAAGCATGAATATTTTTCAGACTTTTCATTTTACACCTACCCTCAGAATTGACAGTCATCAATGAATCATTACAAGACACCAATGTCAGTTTTATGTGTGGAATTCCCACCCAATGTCCCATAATCCTATGTTAACAATAAAATGGTTGCAAACAGAAGAAGAGGCAGACTAGTATATAAGTATATGTATAAAATAATTATTATCTAGATTTGTTTCCTATATATTCTCTTATATTATTAGATCCAATATGTGGGGGACGTATTTGCTGTTGAAAAAAATGATATTACTTGCAAAGATGATCTTGCCGTTTTAAAGACCATTCTTACGTTTGAAAAGCTTCACTCCCCAGGTTGTATTGAACTTCGTTTTGTAGCTCAAAGGGGCAGACTCATGGGCTGCAATCTCCAGGTGTGAAATATCTGTTGGGCGTCCAGCTGTGATGAAAAAGAAAAGAAACGTAAAAAGCCATAACTTTCCAAACTCCCAAGATGTTCAATTATGAAATACACTATCAGTTTCATTGTGAGTGAGTGATTATGGAGTTTAACATTGGTTGGTTGATTTTTAATTTGTTTTCCCCACCCACATCATGGGTTGCATGTACTGCTTGTACTAGTCTTTTTCACCAGTTTTTAATAGTGCTAGCTCACTTCGAGTATCATGCCCCAGATAGAACATGGATACCCCACTCAGACACAGTATTAACTTTCAATGTCTTTTGATATGACACAACCACGGATCAACCCCGCGATCTTCCACACTCCGGCTAACACTCGAACCATGATGCCATGATGCCGGCATGGAGTTTAACGTCAGTACGGGAAACCAGTTTCATGGTGTACCTCTAGTTGACTAACAGAGCACAAGAGTAGACACAAACTGCATTGGTGAACATGGTGAAGAGCAATCTTTTTTGGTTTTTTTAAATTGGGGTTTAGAGCCGCTTTCAAGATTCTTTCACTTCTTATAGCGCTGAATGTTGCAGAGCCTGCGAGCACCAGCTGGTACTGACAGACCTAGAATGATATCTGTATTGCCACTCTACAGACAGCGCATACTATCAATATCGTGTCAGAAAGGTAACATTCACGAACACTGATGCAGGGCTTCTAGGACAGGATTTGAACCAGTTCTACCATTGACTACAACCTGACCCTGAAGATCAATTTACTCGCAGGTCAAGTCCAGATACACTGCCATCATACGGACAACCATTGCCATCATACAAACTAATATTGCCATCATACCAACTACCTTTGCCATCATACAGACTATTGCTGCCACCATTCCGACTATCACTGCCATTATATTGACTATCACTGTGCCGACTATCACTGCCTCATACCGACTATCACTGCCATCATACCGACTATCACTGCCTCATACCAACTATCACCGTCATCATACCGACTATCACTGCCTCATACCAACTATCACTGCCATCATACCGACTATAAAGTAAAATAAAGTTACATGATTTATATAGCGCCATTATCCAGAAAAAAATGTCTGCTCAAAGCCGCTTAATCGTATGCTCGCTTAAAGAGAAATGTTTTTAGATGGATCTTGAAAGCTGACAAGTTGGAGATGTCCCGAA
>JAUTBT010077586.1:0-13143 GCA_032361225.1 Lepetodrilus schrolli | reverse complement strand
AATTCCAATATTATTTGTTAATTTATGACCACAAACCCCCCACCCCACCGCCCACCCCCCACCCCCAAATAAATAAATTAAATAATAATAATTTCCCTTAACCTAATTTTTTTTGGATAGACCATGAATGTTTACTTTATTCAAAACCATTAAAACCATTTCTGTTGCAATTTGTCCCGGGTTCGGACCGTTTTGGGGGATAATTTGACTGGACTATAATAATATGTAGCTCTTTAATTAAGCACTTTTTTATCGCTGCCATAAATATACATATACATATTATTGGTATTAGTCGTATTAGTCGTATTCAGTGTACAATATTGATGAATAGATCAGTGTAAGAACTATATTTAACATATGCCTCTTTTCTTTTAGAAGCCATGCATGACACTCGTAGCGTCTCATAACGCTCCTAGTGTATGTGCTTCCTGGTGTATGTCTTGTCACTAGCGTAATAGAATCAATCGCCCTGGTCATATCGCCAGAACGATCAATACTAATAATATATAGATAAGAAGCCATTCTATACCGTCTACAGTGCATACACATCTACCTGGTTTGACTTCCTTGTCAGCGACATAGCCAGGGGTGAAATGCAGTGCATTGGGGAATTAAATGTCACAGTCTTGAATTTGCTTTATAAAGACAACAGTATTTGCAGCCATGGGCTTCTCATCCTTGCACCCTAGCGGTACTTAATTCCGTTCAGGACTCACTTCGTGTGGTACCCCTGGGACATATCTAGAGAGAAACTTGCCCAAATAGTTTAGGAGCTATAAATAGAACAATGATTAAATCTATTTCATTGGATAGATGGTTACACCAAATTCATCGTGAAAATGATTTCATTGCTTGGGTATTTGCGCACGTTTCCCTCTAGATGTCTGCCAGGCCCCCGTTTCACAACCACATCCTAAATTTAGGAGCTCCTAACTTTATGACCCAGTTTATCACCTCCTAAGTCAGATGCCGATTAAAGAAGGGATAAGACTTGTGACGTCGTCGTGAAACACTTGTTACGAGGTGACAACGTTTAGGACTTGTTTAGGAGCTCCTAAATAGTTAGGAGGCCGTTGTGAAACGGGGGCCTGGGGTACAACATGGAGGATCCTGAACGGAATTAAGTACCGCTTGGGTTAGAGGATTGGGTCTTCTGACTTAACAGGTAGCTACGAAAAAATAAGAAACTTGATTTTATTATAGAGTTTCACACAAGAACCCACTGCATATTAAAATATCTAGCCCGTATGCTGGCATGTCTTTTTAAGCACTTATACACGTTTATCATAAACGGTGCGCATGTATGGACAATTTTGTGTAAAGCATTAAATGGGCGCGTAAAAGATCACGTGACCATGTCATGGACACCACGTTCACATGAGTATACGCCTATCGTTAATGGCACACAGAAAAACTTATACAAGTCTTCAGAAAATAATGCTGTTTGGTATCTCGTCACTTAAGCACAACAGAACATAACAGAAAACTGCAGTTCGATGCCTTCTTTAACTCCATTTCAAAGCCTCATTTAGTACAATTCAAGTTTATTTTTTGGGCTCAGTATATAATACATTCGTGGTACAAACAGGACGACAATGCGGGCTATACACCAGTCTTCATATATACGAGTCAGTAGGCTCTAAATGAACACGTTATCATACGCAGTGTTCGTGTCAAACATCAGTAGATTTGGACACGGCCCGGTAACATCAGTAATAGTTGCGTGTATGACGCAGCCAGCCAATATTACACACAAGTAATGGTGACACAATAAGCTATATTCCATATTAGTATGCTGGTAGGTAATCTATAGGTATTAATTTCAAAGCAACTGGTTTAGCGATCAGTGTGCTGTACGGAAGAACAATATTTGTTTTGATATTAATATCTATAGTTTTGTAGAAGTGGAAGTACGTGTGTACATACACACCTACACCTCATCCAGGCCTCACATGTATTTTCAACAGTTAACATTCTTGAATAGAAATTGGCCTGTGTCGTATATTGCAGGACATACCCTTTCATCCGCACGACTTCAAGAAGACAGCAACAATTAAACGTATATGTTCCAAATATCGTAAACTATCGTCAGAAATAAAATATGTAATACAGATTATTTACTGTGAGATAACTTTAATTCTAACATAGTACGGTGTGAGAACAAAGGAGCAGACTGTACTTCTACATTTTCCGCATGTCCCACTGGTTTTTAATATTTTAATATGTTATTTATTTTGTTCTCGCGATTGTTAATACGTGGGGATAAAAAAAACACCAGAAAACACTATGAAAATATTGAAAACCAATAGGTCATGCGGAAAATGTAGTTGTTGCCCAATATACTTGTGTAGAGATATACAATGTACATACCTTCAGGTAAAATACGTCTGACCATGAAATATGTCAACCAACCGTAATTGTATGGTTTTAAGTACAACTGACATTGATACCTAATCCTAGATAATTGTCATCTGTGAAGCACCTGTATATTGTATTTATAAGGGTAATATACCTTGGCACATTTGCCAGATGTCAAATATTATCTTTTGAGGATGAGTATGCCATTCATAAAGGACTACGCTTTTATATGACGTGGTGACTAACGATACTTCGTCAGTGCATACATGTAGAACACAATCAAATGACTAATGCTTCCTTAAAAAATACAACAGAATATATTGCACGAAACGTAAAATTGAAAATTATCAACGAACATCCGGGAAGGATGGTGCAAGTGTGGGCGGGCAAAGCAATATTTCTGGAGAATTATACGGCTTTCCTAAAAAAAAAAATCGTGAGTGGCTGTGGATCAATTCAATGAGAACAATGGGTCCAGGATCCAATCATCCAATTGTAACGAACCCCAACTAATCATGACAACCCCTCGAGTTTGTATCCTGTCTATATCCTTCTGTTAATTTCAATGGTGGACAGCGGGATAAATTAATGGTTTATTGTCAATTTAAGTCAACATAACTATAATACTAGTAATGCATGCTTTGGTGTAGCGCCAACATCCAATGTCGATAGAAACATTTTAAATCTTTAAAGTATACCTATATGTAGGAGCACAGTACTGAATCAGACACAGCATTGATGGTTATTTAAATATATATGGATAGTGTTTGTCTGTCTTACTCTGACCCGGTCTGTCTATGTCTCTGCCAGTATATATATGTCTGTCTGTCTGTCTGTCTGTCAGGTCACGATCAGTACATCATTCCTAGCTCTACTTCCTGGTCTCCGATCAACTAGCCAACAAGTCTAACGTATACCATCCTTAATATTCCTGTAGACTACATATACCACGGCCTAGTATACTTACTGGTATATATATATATATATATGTACAAGACATAAATATAAGTATTTAAATATACTTACATGAGAATCCCACAAGATTGAGTAAAACAAACGCAAGACAGCATAGGAATCGACCATCGTAAGAAGACATATTGCTATTTTCAAATTATGAATCAATGCTGTTCAAGCTCAGTGGCCATGCATACAAACACCCGATATAGAATTACACATAAAGGTGGTCCGTGTATACGGGTATACTCTTCTAGGAAGCTGTGTTCGAGAGCTCAGGTGTCTCGACCACGACACATCGCGAACACAAATTTTTCAAATTTTTCAATGTACATGATATAGACCCTAAGTGAATGTTTGATAGGTCGTTGCTTGCTTGATATGGCCCAGTATGATAGAATATGATAGAGTGTACCGGTACGGCAGAGGAGAGAGATCGAGAAATGAGAAATAATATTTACATAATCAAATCAAATCGTTTTCTTTGTTGTATATGTTACAGTCAATCTCTAAAATCAGGCAATGTGTAAAATGTTTGAAACTTTCAGTGACTTTCTTTCCACTCAGTCAATTTTTTTAATGTCTGAAATGATAAAATGACTCCCTTTACTTAAAAAAATGAAGACAATGAGTACATTTTAAAAGGTATTCACAAAATTCTGTGTTAATACATATAAACATGTATACAATCCTGTGTGAATATCCACAGAAACGTATGCATTATCTTGAATTGTTTTCATCAAACTCACGCCAGTCAATCTGTCAAATAAAGGCAGTTAATTTGGTCATTTCAGGTTTGTTAAACATTGCTTGAATGAATTGAAATTCACTGAACAGTTAATACATTTGACACATTGCCTAATTTTAGACATTGTAACATATATACAATTGTACAAACTCTGATATATCGTAGTTATATGTTCAAGTATACATTAACCCGAACATCCATTGAACAATATGACATGCCGGTTTTTCATATGGCGCATTTTGCTATCATACCAGGTGTACCGTAATGTGATCATGCTCCGCACTCTAGAGCATATCTTGACATGGTGTTTTACGATAGGGCGCACTGTGATAGTGCGTGGGTCTTTCACATCGTCCCAACTCTATGGTACGTGCTCCCTCTTGGTGTCAATCTTTAACACAACATAGACAATTGGATATCAATATTAATATTATATTAATATTATATTATATTATAATATTATTATTATCATTATTATTATTATCATCAATATTATTATCATTATCATTATACATATTATTATTACTATTATTATATATTTATTATTATTAGTAGTAGTAGTAGTATTGTTGTTGTTGTCATAAAGTGTGATACAACAGTGCGATAGGATAGAATAGTATGACAAAAAATGGTTTGATAGTCTAGTATATGTGCATACGTGGCATTGTAGTGCGGTACACCTTTGCTATAAAATAAATATGTTCACTAGCGCAACAACACAATGGGTTATTATACTAGTATCCATATGCGATTTCAAAGTTTTTTAGACCTCCTCTTTTAGAGCTTTTTATTGGGACTTGATGTGTTGAATATAATGTTAAAATATTTCTTCAATTAAATATGCAAAAACATTTATTAATAATTACATATTTACTTGGAACTATATTTTGTCTGCATGCTTTAACCCAGTTCCAAGGACATTTTCCTATCAGTGTGACTGAACATCGACATAGTTTCTACAGTTATGTGATAAATAGAATCTCACATTCGTGTTCATATAATAACTCGATGGTAACAATGTTAAGCTCGGCAGACCATCGCATAATATCAGTTTTGCCAACTCGTTAAATAAATTCAGGAATATATGACCACTCATTTTGAGATCCTCTATTTATATTATAATATAGTAAGTGGTATCTTGGTACAATATAAATTAATAAAGGACCAATAGCCTTTTTGAACATATTAAAGTCGCTTTATATTATGTTTACAACTAAGAATTTCCAAACATCTACAGGCTCTAGGCACTCTTTAAGAACTTGCAGACACATTGGAAGTACAATGGCTCCACATTCCTTAAGCCAGGTTCCGATATTTGAGAGAAAACTTCTCCACAAATGTGCTTGCCCTTAATTTATTTTGTTGAGTGTATTTAAAAGCAATGCTGTGGCACATACACTTGGACAACTACTTTGTGATTGTATGCATGACTGCATCTCGATGATTTCATATCTGCTTCCAACGCTCCAATCTTGACTTCGATATCCTGTCATAGGAACTAATATACAGCACCCGCCCTTACTAACACTACAGCAGTGGGTGATGAACGTATGTACATAATAAATATTCATGTATACACGATTTACTGTTATATTACTCTAATGTAATATTCGATGGGTGCGGGAACTGTGACGGCGCCTGAACTCCGAGAGTTAATAGCGACATAAATAGCCCGGGTGTCTATTCAAGGATTTACGGTAGTTATGGTGGCCTATTCAGGTCAAAACTTATATATACAGTTGCGGATCTGGGCCCTTTGCAGGGGGAGCGGGTGTCTTAATCTGTTACACTAGTATGCCTATTTGTGAAAGAAATATCATTCGTATTACATGTCAATATTAATGTACTAAAATGCTTCTATGAAATATGTATGAATAGGGCATGTCGATGGTCTGTGCTATTACTAGTTATCTACTGGTTCCGACGGATGCACACTCTCGGAAATGTTTAAATATACGCATAATGAAATACGATTTCCTCGTATCTATACAAAAAAGCCACAATGTTATTTAGTCTGGTCTGGGGTATATTCTCCCTGAAATTTCGAAATGTTGGTATTAAAAAATGCGGCTTCCTGGCATCGGTGAAAATATTGACAGATTTTAGCACCCCCAAGTTTAACAGGAAATTTTGAAATATAAGCATAGTAAAATACGATTTTCTGGTGTATATACAGAATAACATTGTTCGCACCTGTTATCCAGTGGAGATTTGATGGCGTGCTCCCGACATTTTTAAAACGTAGGCATAACAAAGTACACTTTCCTGATATCTACAAAATGTGGTCTGCGGGTGTGCTGCCCGATAATTTCGAATTGTAGGCATAACAAAGTGCGATTTCCTGGTATCTCTAGAAATAAAACCCACAATGTTATCTATTGCGGTCTATGTGGAATACGACCCAAAAATTCGAAATGTGATGAAATGCGATTTCCTGGCATGTATGCGACCCAAAATTTCGAAATGCGATAAAACGCTATTTCCTGGCATCGACAAATATATTTACATCTGTTAGTACCCAAGTTTTATCACCGGACATTTTTTTAATGTAGGCGTAATGAAATGCGATATACTGGCATCTACAGAAAGACACCAAAGCTACCTACTAGAGGGGCTTCCATAAATTTTGAAATAAAGGCATAGATGCTCCTGGAAGTTTAGTTTTATTAAATTAGACATAATTTATAATGAAATGCGCTTTCGAGAACATGGCATGTTTATATTGAAGATATAAGTGAGTGGGTTCTGAAGGATTGATCCTAGGGATTTTGATCCTAGGTATACATGCATACATACTGTTTCCTGTAATCTCTAGAGAGAAATTGCCATTTTTGAGCTGATGCCTTTGAATACTATAGTTACTGTAGATAATCATTTCTTATTAGTCCTAATTTATATATAAAGTGAACAATTTACATGCATCGTTAATATTCTAGAATACTGGTAGAATTAATATTTGTTTTATTTATTTACGCTGTTCTCGCGCTTTATTATATATAAAACAAAACATGGGCAACACACGGGGTTGGGGTGGAGGTGTGGGGTGTTGTCAGACAAATACCTCCCAACCGCCACATCCCACCCTCGGACCCTCTGATATCGGTGCTCAATTCATGCATGATCATGTGTTAACGATATATGTATGGATGATAATTACATCTATTATTTGGGTTAATTATACATTATAGTATAGTTAATATGTGTTATAGCAAACTAAGCTAGACATGCGGAACAGGTGTGCACATTCCATTGTAGTAGATGATGGCATGGCCACAGATTGTCATGCCCCAAGTGCAAATACGTTAATTAGATAATTATATGTTATTATTTTTTTTTACATTTGGTATCGAGTGGTTTATGATTGTTTCTTTGTGTGTACATATTAAACATACCTCTCAATTATATCTGATGCCGATAACACACCTCTGTTCTTTTTTTATCATAATCATGATCAACACCAGACAAGGTCATTAGATGTGTACAAGGGAACAAGTTATAGCCTGCGTCTACATGAAACGTAATATAAAATTTCGGCGTCATTGCCTTGAACATGCCTCAATTGGGGCTGTGAACCAGCACCTGTCGCCATATCCATCACGTGATCAGAGATAATTCCTCTAGTGTCCTACACAGTATTAGTCCGTCACTGTCTCTCTGGTCACTCGTCATGTCCAGACCTCCAACATGGGGCCTCGCTCTTGCAGCGTTGGTTGCCGTGTTCTGTGACTCGCGCGCGCAGAAGGTCGTGTGCAATACGTCTCCGTCGAACAGCACCGAGTCGTTCTACCGCTTCAAGATAGACGATGTGTACAACACGCACTTGATCGACTTCGGGACGTTCCGTAACAAGGTCGTCCTCGTGGTCAATGTGGCAACGTACTGAGGCTTGACCCCCCAGTACTTCGGTCTAAATGCACTGATGGCCGAGTACGCCGGGTCAGGGGAGTTCCTGGTCATAGGATTGCCGTGTAACCAGTTCGCTGGGGTAGGTTCCGTCTAAAGCGTAGAAGCAGTTTAGCTCAGATTCACATCATGTTTAGGTTCTACTAAAGCGTGTTACGTATTCTCTGAAAGAAATTGAGACAGAACCAGTTTAGCTCAGATACACGTCATGTTTAGGTTCCGTCTAAAACGTGTTAAGTATACTCTGAAAGCAATTGAGACAGAACCAGTTTAGCTTAAATTCACATCATGTTACTGCTTTATTCAGAGCCAGTATCGCAGAAGCACTTTAATCTCAGAAGCACGTTAAGAAGCAGTATTTCTCAGAAGCAGTGTATCTCAGAACCAGTTTACGAAGATGTAGGTTGTAATATCTTCAGAAAGATGTCACCATGGCTTGTACACATAATTAAATTAAATAACTCATTACGCGCAATGATATGGATTAAGGAACACTGCCTCTAGTATCCAGCGTACTCACATATTATATAGTGTATGAATTATTTTTAAAGTCTAGAGGGCACGTGTTTGTCCCAATTATATCAGGGTGCAATCTACGAGTGTCCGCAAAGGCGTATCCAACAGCTCTATGACCTATCGTTCAATACTTATAATCATAGAACACAATAAACCGAATCCCCAATATCCTACTAGATCATCGACAGTAGTTTTATAATGTATCTGACTAACATATGACTACTTAACACACGTCTAGATCTGATCTTCAATTAAATGTCGCCACTACTAAATGACACAGCAAAAAATAAATAAAAAATCCTATCAGGATCCTGGCAGGACACTTTCTCCAACGTTTTCCTTTTAGGATCCTGATAGGATTTGGTTAGGATCCTGGAATAGGACACCTAACTTGTTTTGCTGTGTGACAGCCTTCAATGTATTTCGTTTGCCTATTTCGTTTTATATCAGTAACCATAATTGCACAACTATGCATCGATTTCACAGACTTGCAACACACTACACTGCTTTTCTACAACGTAGTGGCTGGTTGAACGGGTTAGTAAGAAATAGCAGGAAATCGGTTTGCCCATGCGTCCAGGCCATTCGCTTAATGATTTGGTTGTTCCTACATTTCACTACACAACTCTACGGGGTCCAGAACCATAGTCAAAAGTAGTACTACATCGTACTACATATGCTGGCTGAACGGCTTACGTATCACTACATAGTAGAGTGTAGCCTTGCAGTTCTGTACACCTTCGGCCGATCTGCTCGCTCGACGTTGCGGGTAATGTCTGACAGCATTGACAGGTCGCCCAATGCATTATACGATTATTCATTTTTCGTAATATAGTGAATAAAACATGAAACTATGCACCCCTGGTATGTCTTTACTCTCATGAATCTGGTGTTCTTTGTTCTTTCCCAAACACAGCAAGAACCCGGCGCTAACGGAACAGAGATCATGAACGGAATCAAATACGTACGCCCTCAACTGACGCCACTGTTCGATCTCACAGAGAAGGTTGAGGTCAACGGGAAAAATCAGCATGAGCTATACTGGTTCCTTAAAGTAAGTGCAATAGTTAATACCCTCCTAGAGTTTGTCTGTATTATTGTTTGTCTGTATTAATTAGCATGACAAGATCATATTTGCATAGGTATACGGTCATTATTGAGGTTATTAATATGTATCCATTCTGATACAACTATGAAAAATAATATATATATTTATGCATACATGGGAGTTCCCATATTTAGGCCCCGCGCTTAATTACGGAAAATTGCACTTTTGGATAAGAAACCTTTAACCCGAAATTATCCCCAATGCTTAAATTCGGAAGGACCCATTATAGGTTATGCATTGATCCATACACTGACTCACGGATACGACTTACGGAGTGTAACTCTATTCACAGCAACAACAACAAAAGCAACAACAAAAAAGCGTAGGGGCTCTGAACAAAAACGTCTACGAAATCTAAAATCATTTGTCTAAGAGGCTGGTTACAACAAGGTCAATTTCCAACGTAACTATGTAAAATATACTCGATTGGTTACGTATTCCAGTCGTACTTTGATCTTGATTGACGTCACATTACCGATGTAGAAATAACGTAGAGGTTTGCTGTGTGACGTCAAGCTCAGACTGGCCACTTGACATGTCTAATGTATACTTGGTGAGCACATAGAACATTGGACCAGTCTATGTTAAAGGGAAACACTCCAAGGTAGAATGTTTTGACATGATATACATTGACCCACTTATGCGCGCTATCGGTAATTCGGCTTCAGACCGATCTAGGTGTGAACGCACCTATAAGGTGTGTACAGCTGTTATATTTCTGTATCCGGTCAGTCATATAATTTATACTCAATAGTGACGCTCTCATACAATTCAATGTACAATTATTTATTATTAATTTTAGATATGCCAATTACCATCATCACCAGAGTTGTATAATTAATTGCTTTAATAGACGCAATAATGTAATATTTAAAATGTATATTAGCAAAAATGATTGTGTTTTTTTTCTCCCTCTTTACCGATGGCGTTTCTATTGTGCTTAATTGTACCAATACACATGTATGCATGAACATATAAAATAATCATAGCTATAAAGGAATACCGATTATGCTGGTTCCAACTATTAATGGACACGTAGCTTTCAAAGCGGATATTAACTACATTATTAAAATCCTTGAAGTTTGCTCAACCAATGGAGACTATTATGCACAGAATACGAGCCCAGCCGATCATGTTCGAGACCCGTAGGATCTGATCACGAGGTCACGGTCAGAACAAGATCAAGGACGCGTTGAAGCATTATCCGAACAGAACACAACTTGTATTGACTCATAACCTCGGCATACGAGGTACAAATATGAATTACAAAAATGAACATGACAATCGGGGACAGGGATTTGCTAGGACATGTTATCTCTTTACAGTGAAATGTGATAAAACAAGTATTGTATACATTGCAATCTGCATGTTATTTCAGAGACACTGCGCGTCAACCTTTGATGTCTTTGCCGAGACCTCTCGACTACTGTACGAGCCGAAAATGATCGGGGATATCTACTGGAACTTTGAGAAGTTTTTGGTGGGGAAAGATGGGCTTGTGAAATTCCGATATAATCCATCGGTACAGCCAATCAGCTTGCGATCTGACATCGAGGCTCTACTCCGCTCTCAATAAACGCCGGATGTCTAACACACATTATAACCATCCTTTACAGCAGATAACTAGAGCGGAAACAAATAGAAAAATGCTATTCGAATATTCGTTTGTATGTATTCTATTCGTATTCGGATATTCGTTTGATATCTTATTTGAGTATAATGTGGTACAAAGTGACATTACCGGTCGTGTTTTCACTCTATCGATAATTTTATTTTATTTTAAAACAATATCATCACACAGTCATCCAGAATGTACTGTCAGGAAATTTCCATTGTTGTTTCGCACAGGAGATCCCCCACTATGTGTGCGATTGATATTAATCCTAAGACCTGGCTTCCGTTCCACAAAGCCATTGTAGCGGTAGAACAGAAGTTACGACTGCCGTTGTGCTACACTTCTTTTATGGAACTTGACCCTTCTATAATACAAGTGTGCTAAGCATATATTTAGCGAGATTTCTGTAACAAACAACAATATACAATAACATACTAGTATACAGCACTATATCCATCAGTAGGTACATTCACGGTAAAAATACGTTAAAAGTTGGTACTTGTTCTCCCTGCTTGGCGCTCAGCATTAAAGGGGTAAAGGAAGGACTGGTCGGTTCCGAGTCAGTATGTAATGTCACTTGGGAACTTGAAGTAATGCATTCCTGTTGTCTTATTTGAATTATTTTTGCAACCCCATACAACACAATAAACCCTATCGCTCACTGCTGTACATGATTACAAAGCAAATTGTCTGACGTTTATCTCCTCTAACGTCACACGATTCAGACTTCACAACGAGGCTCCAAATATGAATACATGAGAACATAATTGTTGGGGAGAGTATTTTGGCTTACTAATTAAGATGCATTCTTTTAATTTTTGCCTGTATTTTAAAATGTTACAACATATTCAATTATCAATTTTATTTAGAGGTAGTGTGCTTTAAGTTACGGAGTTTCGAGAATACTGGCCCAGTTCTTTAACTACATTATCATTCGTTGTAATTGTGCGTTCTTGTCTATGCTTGCCATTTTCTTGGAGTTCATGCAGCAAATGAAGGATACACTTAAAACAGTTTTACGACTGTGAGAGTATCTTGATGGAAGAACGACAGGCTTCGACTGTGTGCATTTGGTCCCTAGCATGCGTTCTGCTGATTGTCCCGTCTCCATTAAAATGATCTGTAACGATAACGCAATAAATACACATACAGATTACAATACTCTTTGTCTGGTTATTAACTTATTACCTCACAGGTCTGGATTTCTAGAAAATATTCAAAACTCATGATCAGCTGAGATTAAAACTCAGTTAATAACTCTTTGTTCACTCCAAGATGCAGTATTCAGTTAACAATTGGAACAATGGGTTTGGGGTTTTTTTGAGTAAAATTAAATTTGCGGAGTTGAGTAAAATGTCAAACGAGTAAATTTAGTTACTGAAAATACTGTAACTCTTTTAATAGAAGCCTGCCTTGAATAGAAGCATGCCTTTTAAGATGCCCTAAACAGACCTACCAAAGGAAACAGACGTCGGAAACTATAACACATTAATATGACTGACTAGTTATGTAAACCTTTCTTGAAACCCTACGAATTCTTCATGACCGAAAGTGTAAAACCCTGTATAATTCTTCACATTTCAGAAACATACTTTAATGGATTCAGTGGCCACAAAACACACGCAAAAAAGTGCATTTTAACTGGTCTAGAAGTTGAGACATCATGACAAAAAAATGTGTAGGTATGGGTTGCTGCCATCTTGGAGAAAAAGCCATTTATTTGATTCAGTATTTGGACACTTTTTCAGAGGACTCCCTACCATGGTCTAATACTTTCCTTTTATCACCCAATACTGGCTTCCACAGGAGATAACGTCAGTAGGACAACAATGCTATTCTACTGTAGATAAGATTTTACAACTTCACTGATTGGTCAAGAATTACAAATTTGCATAGTTATTCTACTGCTGACAATGATTCTACCAGTCATGATGTCATTAA
>JAUTBT010077575.1:0-13143 GCA_032361225.1 Lepetodrilus schrolli | reverse complement strand
AACTATTTAACACGATCATGCATTGACTTAGATACGGATGTTGCTTTGTCTAATAATGATGCTATGATAGCATTGCATTCCAAAATATGAAACAAAATTATGGTCGACATAAATTCGGTAAAAAGTAAGCATACGTAACTTTGCTGTTTTATGCCATCCCCTGACTGATATCAGCAATACACAGTTTCATAATTAAGAAGGCTTCTTGTTGAGACGCATCATCTGGTGAGAAGGAAGTTGACGTAATCGTACTGAAGACAGCAAATCCTATCTTAAAATTCAAGAAAAAGCTGATAAAAAACATTGAATAAACATATTTCTAAATATAAATCTAATATTTCAGAATCCCTGAGAAAAAAATATAAGCATTTTGGAAATTATTGAATGCAAAAAGGGACCAGAAAACACGGATACAATACCACACATGAATGCCTTTTTTGAATATTAAAAAAAGTAGTTTTCATAGCGTAGACAATGATTTGGATGATATATCTGACACTGACATCTACCGGTATGATGTTCATTCTCTGAACACGCATATAACAATTGAGGAAGTAAGCCGT
Organism: Lepetodrilus schrolli; assembly: GCA_032361225.1. NCBI lineage: Eukaryota > Metazoa > Mollusca > Gastropoda > Lepetellida > Lepetodrilidae > Lepetodrilus > Lepetodrilus schrolli. Next base: position 12,580 of record JAUTBT010077575.1, on the reverse strand, counting down.
GCAATTGAACGCTTGAAAAGAAATAAAGCAGCAGGTCTACACTTAATTAGTTTAAATCTTATCTTTACTACTGGTATTCTGCCAGAAGCTTGGGTAAATGGATGTATAAAACCACGCTATAAAGGTAAAGGTGACTCACTTGATCCAAATGCATACAGACCAATTACTATCATGAGTTGCTTTGGAAAATTGTATCCTTAATTCATGACTTGACCTTCTATATCCCGGACAGGCCGGATTTAGAAAGCATCATTCAACAGTGGACAATATATTCCTTATAAACACCTTAATGCAACTTTTGAAATCTACTACAAAGAAACTTTATTGTGCCTTTGTCGATTTCACAAAAGCTTTTAATAGTGTATGGAGAGTTGGTCTTTGGAATAAACTAGTAAAACAGGGTATCAAAGGCCAATGGTTCACCTTAATCAAAAATCTATATTCGAACATAAAATCATGCGTAATTATATCTAATAATTTATATGGAGAACTAGGAAGAATGTCATTATATATAAGAATGTATAAGCATATGATCACAAATTGCCATAAAATATGAACATACTGTACCCCATCCATGAAACTATCAAAAACTATATGTACGTATTTATACTGTAACGTTTATCGAAATAATCTGCCAAATGCCTGGCTTTCATGCATCGAAAATATACTCAACACATCCGGTGTTCCTGCTGTTTTTCATAATCCACATTCAGTTTCTACAGTATGTCTCAAATAACATATCATGTCATATTTTAAAATGTAAAACAAGTAATCACAAACTTCTTATTGAAACCTTGTCGTTGGTGTACTGTGCCAAGGTACGAGAGGACCTGTCCATTCTGTACCTCACCTGCTTTAGCTGATGACTGTAATTAATTATTTAGATGTTAATACTTTGACCCTGTTAGAAAGAAATATATCGCTCACAAATATCTATATCTAAATATATATAAATATATAAGACTCTTTTGTACATCTGTCCTCAAAGAATTTAAGAATGTATCCAACTTTATAAAAATTGTAATGTCAGCGTTTGCCAAGTAACATTTCTAAGCATCTTGAATTACTAGTACCTAATCAATTCATATATGTATGTAATATTTATTTGTATTCTTTTATGATACCACCGTGGGTGGTAATAAGGGAATAAACAGCTCTGATATAGTGATGAGATATCCAGTCATTAGCGAGGCTACCAGGTTCAGCTGTGTCTCTAATACAGGATAGAACAGGCCGTACCCCACATGGCCTTACGAGCATAATTGCATGATGTCCGAGCCACACCGATATGATAACGAGTGCTTGTGAGGTCACCCGATATGCGGTTCCATAGATTCACAGTTGCCAAACAAATCATTGTCCCTTTGGACATTTCTGTCTGTTATGTATGGTAGAGGTTGATCATGAAAAGACTTTCATTAGAAAGAGAAAATCTGGATGGCATTCTCGTTGTTGCCCAAGTCGCACTATTTGCGCTCAACTACCTGTTTTGTCGGTGTTGAATAGTCAACAAAGGGGCAAGTGCAGGTCTGTATTCCAGCAGTCTTCGTGATATCGTGTATCTCCTGGCAGGACGACCAATGGACATTGCTGCAGATTCCGTTAATGCCTGGAACCTGTTTAAATACCAATATACAATTGTATGGTTGAATGTTTTGTGGGAAAATCCAATTAAATGTTTCATCTACAAAACGTGACTACTCTCCTTGTTACGTCATGGATAATAATTTATGACACAAATTACACAATATTTGACCATATTTAAAATTATGGCAGACATTCAGACTAAACTATCCATAAATTGGTTCAGGTAATCATAGTCCTATAAACAGAAAAATGGCGCCGCATTAAATTGGTGATTTCGTGTTTATATCGTTTACCCAACACTGTGATCAACGGGTGTCATTGAATCATTGACTATAGTATTAACTAATCTTATTTCTGTCAATAATAAGTATTTACAGTTTCTTATGGTCGGCGGAAACTGGCCAATCCGGTATGAAAAGTATTGTCACTAATAGTAATACCGCAAAATTACGTCTGCTTACTTTTTACCGAATTTATGTCAACCATAATTTTGTTTACTTCGTGTGTTCATATAATATAATGGTTCACATCAAATATAAACTTAATAATAAAACAAAGAGTGTGTAAATTATATCACACTATATGGCAATACAGAATGCAGAAAATGTTGTATATTTTGTAATGAATATCAAAGAATTAGAGAACTACTTTTCGATGGATGTATCAACTAGTTTGATCCGGTTCCGTCTGCATCCAGCCAGTTGGAAGTCCCCTTTAAATGAATCTGCTTGACGAGACGAGCATTAGTTGTAGCTTGGAGACGAAGAGAACATGTCTGAAGTTCCGCTGCCTGTTATGGAGGATTATATTGATAACGACCCAATGACAAGTGGAGAGTATGCTGACACAGTGGAAAGTCCGAACATAGTTCTTTGTTCTGTAATGTTCTAGGTTTCTAGCAACGATGTTTAGATACAAGTCGCATCTATCTGTCTTGTTCTTTGGTGTCCGAGAACGGTCTCGACCCATGCACAGAGTATGTTGGAGATGTTGTTGTGGCCGCGGAACAGAGTGAGAAAAGAAGGGGGGGGGGAGGAAGGGGGGAGGGGAACACACGCACGGACTCACGATAGGCCACAAATGTTGTTTTATTCAGTGACCATTTTGAGAAAACGTTCGTAACAGTTTACTTTGGTGTGCCGTTGCCTTAAGATGCATCTCTTTGAACGTTAACAGTAATCATAACAATACGTTCTTGTATTTTTGACGGTAGTGTATTATAGTGTTAAAGAGCTCATAGGAATTCCACGAATCCCAAACCTGTTCTTACCGACACTGTACATTAAGTATATATCTATCATGCAACCTTCATGGACAACGTGTTATCTCAGAAAATAATGTATTGCAAAAAATAAGATTTCTGTTTATCTGTGTTTTCTATTCGGCAAGCTTCATACTCGTGCATGCGATGTTCTACAACTTCCACTTCAACATGTTATCGCATGTTTCGTTAAGTCGTTGGCGAAACTTTCCGTGCATTTCATCAATTAGGTCATTGATCCGTACACGGTCCTCTTGATGATACAAAAATGCTAACGGAACATCAGTCTTGTTCCTATGAAATTTGCCTTCTGAGCCCACCAGTGCACACTCGATGTTTCCTCGGATGTTCTCATCCTCCACGAAGACCTTCGTCCTGGTCAACTCCTCCCTTAAGTTGCTGTTCAGCTTGTCATACCATACTACAAGCATGTCCTTATGGTTCAACCACGAGACATAGAACAGGCGGTAGAGTTCTATCTTTCTTTTTAAAAACTGCCTCCATCCTGAAACATATAGAATATAATACTTTACAAATTCGTCCCTGTACGCGATCAATAAATTCAACCGCTCAATATGTTTGGAATCCATGCAAACAGGAGCATTTGATTGGCTGCTGAAAATATATAATAGTAATCATGTCAGATCTGAAAGAGTTAGTGCCCCAAATATCACAAGGACCTGCTTCGGATCAAATCGTAATGATATTGGCGACTTATTTTCGGATATAATGATAATAGTAATAGTTTGCGATTACATTGAGTGTGTAAGGGGATATGACAATACCTGTGATAGTTTCATTTCGGATATGATGATAATGGATCAGTTATTGTTTCGGATATGATTATTATGGCGATTGTTTCGGATCTGATTTAACATAGATTGGTGATACATCTCAAGTAAGTCATTAGGGGAACGATGTGTGGGGAGGGTAGATAATCGTAGCCCACGTATTCGTTCTTTTATATATTTTTTGTTGTTGTTAATATAAATAGAACATGAACAGATCTGCTTCACCTTTGAAATCAAATAAGTTAACTCGTCCTACGTGACTGTGGGAGGCTCTTCTTGTGAACTCTGACAGAAAGGCTTCGAAAGGATTCCTCACCAGGAGAATCGCTCTCTTGTATTTGTTCCTACTAGCGACATAGCCAACGTGAGTTTTAATGGCTATCACTCTTTCATCTTGTCTTCCTTCCCCGTGGAAATTGTAATTTTTCAATTCCAAGTCATTGTATATGGAACCTGTCAGTACACCTGAGGAAAAGAAAGTGTTTGCATGTAAAAGCAATTGCATAGATACACAGTGAAGCTTCAGCAACGTTTCCCGACATTGATAGGCCAATGTGCCTATGGCAACAGAAGTTTGAGAAGTCCTTAGGCAAGTCTTCCTTAAGCTAAGTCTGAATCTCCAGGAGATAAAGAATTGATTTGCAGCAATACAGTAGTGGAAGCTTTGTAGTGTCCTTATATTATTTTCTGTATTATTATTATTATTTTTTTATTATAATGAATGTTATAGACATTGTCATAATTTACTATTCCTGTGGTAATACTGTTCACGCAGCCTGGCAGGGATCTACAGAGACGCAACGCAAGAAAAACGAGTCTAGACATGAACGCCTAATAGGTTGTGGTGCAGTCGGATTATAGATCGTGGTCCCAACGATCGGTGGTAAAAACTGTAACGAGTCTTGACCTGTCATCAGCTGCAGAAGATGTCTGAACCACGTGTTTCCGGAACCTGGGAAGCTGGCCAAGGCCGTCAAGGGCAGGTTACTTTTAGACAGTGTGGGACTTGGACATGCATGGATGCTTGGAGTGTCTTTTGATAAGGAGATGCGTAGTGCTAATATTAAAGACACAAGTATCAAGACTACCAGCATATTACGTATGCACAAGGCCATTCCATAGATATTTCACGTGCTCCACCTGAAACAGAGAGGGAATATTTATAATAGTTTGTTTGTGTGTGTGTGTGTGTGTGTGTGTGTGTGTGTGTAGGCCTAAACAGTTAATTGGTTGTATCGTACCAGTGCAGTTTTAAAATTACGAAATCACACCTTGGTTGGTCGGGGTCGTGGCTCAATAGGTCATCTCGTCTACAGGGAGGTTCAGTGGCGAAGTAATTAGGTAAGTAATGTAGGCTGTAAGATCTGCAGACCACCATGCAATAACTATCATAATTAATGACTAATAAGTAAATATAAACAATTGGGTTTGCATTTGCTGAAGACCTACCTACAGTTATCACCCAATACTGGCTCTGAGAGTAGATATATGCTGTAAATAAAATTGATATCTGATACTTCAAATGTTTCTGATTGGTCAATTTGGCTAAGTTTAAAGGTAAGTGCACCAGATCAGCTGTTTATGGGACTACTTTCCTACATGTGCATCATAACAAACAATGGCCGCTAGAATATAGTTTTGTTTTAAAAAAACACACTCCGAAACTGAGTATGAAATAGAACTGGATGGCGCTGATGTGAAAATAATAATGGATGGTTCAAGGCTGAACCTGTTTAGAGATACACCGGTGCAGACGGAAGAGCAGACGTCACGTTCAGCGCGCGATCGGGCCACGTCAAGATTTGTTGACATTGACGATGATGACATATTAAATGAACTCTTGTCGGCACAACAAAATACAGCCAGAAAGACTTCCCGTGATGTAGCTGTACTGACTAACTATATTTCAAATTTCGGTGAAACTAGGCCCATTGAAACTATCCCACCGGCGTCTCTACACGGCATTCTGTGCAGATTCATAGTAGCTGTACGCAAAGTAGATGGAACAGAATTTGAAACTAACTCTCTGCGTAGAGTAAATTCTTCGATAGAAAGGTACTTGCGCAACAAGAACTATGGCTAATCTACAGCAAACAGCCTAGAATGTGCACGATATATGTCAGTAATGGCAAGTAAACAAAAAGATCTGAAATCGAAAGGAAAAGGAAACTTACCGCAGGGATCGGGTTCCATTACCGATGACGAGATTGAACTTCATTGGCAATCCCAACAATTAGAAATATACACGCCACAATCCATTATGAATACATTATGGTTCAACAACACTGTACAATTTGGTCCTCGAGGTGCCGACGAGCACAAGCAAATGCAATGGGGGGGACGTAGAGCTCAAACGCGACGGAACGGGCTCCGAATATTTAGAGTTCACCGAGCGCACATAAAAAAAACTAGACAGGGTACGAATCCAAAAAGTACACATGACATCACCCCAAAAATGTGGGGAATTCCAAATAATGACAGATGTCCAGTTGCAAGTCATAAACTTTACACAGACTTGCGCCCAATCAACTATTGTGAAAAAAAATAGTCCATTTTACATCGCTTGCAGCACGATAACCAATCCAGCCGTCAATGCGCGATGGTTTAAATCACAACCGGACGGTATCCACAAACTAGAAGGCTTGATGAGAACCATGGATAAAATTCCGGAATATCGGGTGATCGCAAGCTCACAAATCATAGTGCCAGGAAACATTTGGTGCTGAAATTATGCGACAGCGGCGTACCTCCGTCGCATATCATGCAAATTTCGGTCCACAAAAATAAAATATACACAGTATTAACAATTACTCCCATATAAATAGCTATCAGCATAAGGCAATATATTCCATTATGTCCGAAGTTTCGCAGGCCTGTGTTCCGCGTCAGGTTGACAATCCCGTGTATGGAATGGCTACACATGGTAGTTCGTCGGCCACGTGTAATGTGCAAAGTAGATCCAACCATCGTGATCACTTTCAGTCTGTCTTCGGGTGTAGTTCAATCAGTGGAGGCTATGGAAGTGCTTCCAAACGCAAGCGACCATTGATAGACAGTGATTCTGAGTAGAACTTTCCTGGTCATTCAAACAGTACCGTTCAAACTAAGTGACCTGCCAGACTAATAATAACTTGAGACATTCGACCTTCACCTTACGTCAAGTTGGACTATCGTTAGATGTTATTTGTTTTGTTAATTTTGGGAAAATCTAATGCATTTCAATGAAATATTTCTCAATCTAAAACGGATTTTTCATGGGTTGATGTTTGCATTAAGTATATATTATGGAACTAAGTTACGCTGTGATACGTCATGATCATTCAACAGTAAATAGTTTTCCTACGCAGTTCATAAATCTTGCGAAAGTCTTTTTGATCTTTGTCGCTTTTTTTCATGAGTATTGCTTTAGCTACATTATTGGGTGATAAATACTCGTGTGTTTTGATATCATTGTTATCCTACGAGTTGACTTTTATCAATTCAATATTGAAAGGGAGAAATTAAGAAATATACAGACATATATGGATTTATAACATGACAATCTCATAACGACATGTATTACATTATATACAATTATAGAAGTGTTTGTAATAAAGTATATTAATAAGATCTCACAATCAAAGGAGTAATGACAACATGAGTTTCAGAAAGGTGAATGTTGTGTATTGAGTGACCGCGTGTATTACGTTACAGAGAGATGACGTCAGAGATGGCGATGCGTGTGCAGGCCCTGGAAAGAATAACATTTTATGGGTTGAGAGCCAGTATTTGTTCTTTGGAACTATTAATTAGTCTATGTGTAGAATAAAGTGGCGACTAGGATGAAGCAAGTTTAAATACGACAATTACGGATCCTGAGGTAAAACAGTTTAAATACGAGGGAAAAGTTTAAATACGCGGATCAAGAATCCGATAGTGATATGTCACGCGTTAAGAAAAAAACATGGCGGCGTTTTCCATTTATTCCCATCATTACCACAACTCGATGCAACCGGCGATGTGAGTTCGTTATCTCAGAAGTGGATAAAATGAAAGTACATATTCGAACTATACATTGAGTTAGTTATTTATTTAGTTAATTTGGTGCTTAACGTCGCATGAGTATGTTGTGTATTGAGTGATAGTGTATGTTACGTCACAGAGTGATGACGTCAGACTGCGAACGAGAGCATCCAAGATAGCTATGTATAGTGTAGGCCCTGGAAAGAATAACATTTAATAATTTCTTACTATGACGTTTACACGATTTCGCGACAGTCGATTGGTTAAAGCATTGTCACACAACAAATTGTTGCGTTCATACTCGTGTAAACTTCACAAAAAGTTTCAACTTCCGTGTATACTTTTACCGAAACTACTTTCATTGGAATGTCAGCATTGTTCTTTTACGTCATGGCTGTCTCGACTACAAAGCCGAGTGACGTCACAGTGGAATCAGTTGCAACAGTGCATCATTTTATTTTACGCTTATTTCCTTTCTAGATGCAGGTTTTCATGACTACATCTAGTCCATTGCCATATTTTGTGTACGTGTACGTCATCTAACAACTAACTGAATCTAACGTTATAGCTACATGATTCCAGTCGCAGCTAGTATCAGATTCTAACAATAATATCATGTCTAACGATTTAAAGATCGGGTCATCGTAGCAGAAGTTTTAGCCAATCGGCAGTCGCGAAATCGTGTAAACGTTATAGTAAGAAATTATACTCGTGTAAACTTCACAAACTTCCGTAATCACTCGTATCTCGTGGGTTATTCTCTAATTAATAGAGGAGATTTGTCAAATTTTTCGAAACAAATACAACTTAAGTATGAGTTTTGACTCAACTTGGGAAAACTCAACAATTTGCATTTCTGTAAAAAAAGAACACACCCTGTTCCAGTTGTTAGCTTAAAACAGCATCTGATCATATATCAGGAAACATCTGATCATATATCAGGAAACATCTCAGTTCCAAACGACTTAGATGGCTTTTCGACAAAGCCGGGCATTATTATTAATTCATTATTAGACTTTAGTTTTGAAATTGACTTAAATGTGCACTTTGATTGAAATCTCTAGTTGTTACTTTAGCAGCATTCCATTTGCGTCTTGGGGACGAGAATGCAGTTTATTCTCACTATCATTAAATTTTATCATGTCAAAAATATTTAGGTGACTTAAGTCACTTTCCAAACTTAATATATCCCCAATATTGAATACGGCGCTTGGTATCGAAAGGGGTTGCATTTGGAGTGTATAGATAGGTAGGTACACGTATACCTATTTGCCATTGTTACCTGTCTGTTTATATCTCCTATGCACACCCATCGCAAGTTTGCTTCAGCGGTTACGGCCCATTTGCTGTGGTCTTTCGTTTCTTTAAAGGATACACGTTCTGGAAGTCTTATGAGCTTGACGTTGTACACCTGAGGAGACCACAAAGGGTGAAGCATTCCTTGAGGGAAAAATATCTATGGGGCAATGAGACACAGAGTATAGCTTGATTACCATTAGCATGTTTATTTTCATTCTCTGAAATACATGGCCTCCCTAACCGGTAAATGACAATATCCTTACCTAGAATTCTGTTCAGTTGAGAACATAATGCCGTGTCTTACAAAGGTATAGACAGTTCCAAGCCCGTGTTTATATAATTCCAGCCGAGTGTATTGGTGTCAATGTTATCCTACGAGTTGTTATAACCAGAGGATGCTGCGTTTAGTTCATACCTTGTACGAGCTTGTACAGTTTGATGGCATTTTCCCTCCTCCGTCCTGCCAAGTTTCAGTCAGTAGATCACCAATGTAGTGTACAAATCTGATGAAAAACACATATGTCGTATCTTTACATTATATCGGCGGCATACACAAACGTACCAACATGGAGAAAGAGAGAGAGAGAGAGAGAGAGAGAGAGAGAGAGAGAGAGAGAAAGAGAGAGAGATAGAGAGGGGGAGAGAGAGAGAGAGAGGGGGGGGGGGCGACATGGTCTTAACAGAGGCATTGCAACCTTCCCGACCTTCCCGATCTATCTGGCATGCGGTGAATTCTACTTCGTACGTTACTGTGGAGGACATTGGAATTCAATGATTTCTTGGTAGGTATAACAAGGGTGCACCGTCAAGAAAAACAACACTCTGTACAGATTAACAACACTCTGTACAGATTAACAACACTCTGTACAGATTAACAACGCTCTGTACAGATTGATTAGCACGTGTATCTGCATTGTTTGAAACACATGACCATTGTCTAATTAACTTCGATCGGTGACCTTGAGAAATATATGTTTATTTAGAAGTCCGTTCTGTACCGAGTATGATGTCGTGTCCCAAAAGCCTTAACGGAGGTGAAACATGCAACTGATCTATCAGTTATTGGGGTTATGGGGCGTTAAATTTACAACTGATTTATCAGTCACTGGACTTAACGGGGGTGACATTTTCAACTGATCTATCAGTTATAGGGTTACTATTGCATGCCATAATCATGTTTGTCAATCCCTTGTCATGATTATCATATTTATTTATGTGTTATCAATTGTCTTGTTTGTACTTTCATGAGAATAAATATTGTGTAAATCAAAATCCAAGCCCGTGTTATGTATATTAGTTCATGTGTGCCGTTCACTCATTCATTCCACTCACTCACTCATTCACTCTATGTGTCGACAATTTCATATCTCATGTCATGTCAAATACTAGTAACGAACGTTCTTCAGTGACAGCATGAACTAGGCTTACGTACCATCGTTGTATTCAGCAGTTTTAGCAAAGCTCTTGAAAAGGTAACCGTGGATTGACGTCAGGCTCACCACGCTATTCCACGGTGGTGACATCGGATGTTTGTGTCCCAGGACGGCCGCCAGATTCGGATTCTCAGACAGGAATGTCTCAGGGGCATAATGATCGTATACGTTAACGTGGTTGAACATGTTTTGTTTCGCTGAAGAAAAAGAAGACAAACAAAGCAGTGAATCTTGTACGGCCATGGTCAAAATTTCCAGGATGCCTGTAAATTGTATAGCAGTTTAACTGATTGCAAGCATGGTGTCTTTTGCTCTATAGCTAGTGAACGACGACACAGACCATCACCCTCTGAAACACGGATCATCACCCTCTGAAACACAGACCATCACCCTCCGAAACACGGACCACCACCCTCTGAACCATAGACCATAACCCTCTGAAACACGGACCATCACCCTCTGAAACACGGATCATCACCCTATGAAACACGGAGCATCACCCTTTGAAACACGGACCATCACCCTCTGAAACACAAACCATCACCCTCTGAAACACAGACCATCACCCTCTGAAACACGGAAATCACCCTCTGAAACACAGACCATCACCCTCTGAAAGTACGTATATGGTCTTGTTTCAGAGGTCGGTCCATGTAGGATATAAGCTTTATTTCAATCTAATAAAAATCAGATCCGAAACTGACGCTCAAATATATATGTCAAAATGTTTAAGGAGCGAAACGAGATATGATTTTAATTAGAGTGGCTTGATGTTTGCCCCTCTGCATCCTCGAAACCCCGGCCATTATTCCTACTTAACATCCGTCAACTAGTCATAATGGCCAGAATTTCGAAGAATTGGGGAGAAACAAGAAAAACAAGTGTTTTTTTCTCTCCAATAAACTGCATGTCGTACGTGTGCTTGCTATTTAGCTCATACCTATGCTGTCTAGTGTACTGTAACGATAGGACACACACAAGAAGCTCTGACCCTCCCTGAGCGCGCTCCACTGGTAACCATCCCTCTTGAAGGGAGGAAACTTAGGGGTGCTGTGGACTAGCCAGAAACCGGTGTCTTTGTCAAACGCCACCACTCCTGCAACCAATAAATAGCATGGAAGAGCATAGTCATTGCATGGAATAGGACAGTCATTGCATGGAACGGGACAGTCATCGCATGGAACAGCATAGTCACTCCATGGAACAGCATGTTATTAGTAGTAAATACTATTATTGTTTACTAATATTGACTATTATTATTATTACTACTACTATTATTATTATTATTATTATTATTAGCATTATGTTAGTGTTATTACTATTATTGACAATTACTGATTATCATTAATATTATTGTCATTATTATCATTATTATTATTATTATTATTATTAATGTGCTTACCTTTTGAATGTCCGTAAGTACGCGGTGTCTTTTTATCTGGATCTTCATCATTATACATGAAATACATGAAGTCATCCCCCTTAAATACATAGCATACGGTTAAGTGAACATTTCAATGAGAAATAGTACACGGTCGTGGTGCAAGACTAAATGATTTAAACATATTTTTATTCAAACGAAAATGAATGAGGATTGGTAATCAAGCTGTAAAGCTTATTTTTATACCGCTCCGCAATCCTTGATGCAAGACTAAATTCACATTGGTTTTACCTGTTTCATTTGATAAATTTTTAACGGCATTATTGGAAGCATCCATGGCCTCTTTGGACAGCTGCCACGCCGGCCTGTCCACGTCCATGTAGTAGTATCCAAGCCCTTCTGCCAAGATTGGAGTCGTTGTTTTATTCTGAGGTAGCTTGGGAAGCTTGTAGACTACAAACCTGAAAGTGTTAATCAGTTATTCTATTGATAATTCAAGCATTTATTACTTTTGAAACTGAGAAATACATTTAGTAATTTGAACAATGGAAATCATTTCCATATTTGAATACCCACATATTTCTTGACGCATATTTTTTACCGAGAAGTCAGTTGCGATATACCTGGAGAACGTTAAACACGCGAGTGCTAGCAAATTTAACTTTGATAGTTAGTAATTATGGAAAGAGGTGCCACTATATTACATGTGTATATTTTAACCCAATCGCATGAAATCACAGGCATTTGCGGAGAGAGAGAGAGAGAGAGAGAGAGAGAGAGAGAGAGAGAGAGAGAGAGAGAGAGAGAGAGAGAGAGAGAGACACAC
>JAUTBT010077574.1:0-31575 GCA_032361225.1 Lepetodrilus schrolli | reverse complement strand
CCTACGTACATATATACATGTCTGTGGGATACCTACGTATATACATCTGTGGGATACCTACGTACATATATACATGTCTGTGGGATACCTACGTATATACATCTGTGGGATACCTACGTACATATATACATGTCTGTGGGATACCTACGTATATACATCTGTGGGATACCTACGTACATATATACATGTCTGTGGGATACCTACGTATATACATCTGTGGGATACCTACGTACATATATACATGTCTGTGGGATACCTACGTATATACATCTGTGGGATACCTACGTACATATATACATGTATGTGGGATACCTACGTACATATATACATGTATGTGTCACACTGGTCTGCGTGTATGCGTACTACGTAGTTACTTTCCAATATGTTATAAACAGATCTCAAATATAATTGTTGTTAATTTTCAATTCTACAATAAATGTCAAGCATATTATTGTGGAGTTGAAGCATTTAGAATTTTATATATGTTTTTGTTAAAACAAACAGGGAGAGTTGGATACTGTTCTCAATAAATTCGGAATTTAAGACAGAGATGCTTTCTCTTTCTTTGGGAGGATTACTACAAATGCATTAAGGCCCAAAGTCCTAACTTAATCTTTATATTTTGTTTGTGTTGAAAATCCCAAAGTCTTCTGAACTGTGGGGGAGATTTAGCGAAAAAAATTTAATCCCCAATTTCAGCTTTCAGCAGGAGAGATAGGGGCAATAGCGACAGGCAAACAAGGACATGAAAGGAATTAGATGAATGTGGAAGGAAAGAAATGGAGAAAAAAGGAATAAAGGGACTGAAATCGATTGCCGATTCGTGAAGAATGTATGACGAGTAATTGTGTTCTCTTTATGCTGAGGTGCATGCTTGATCTGTCATTTTGCCCCATGACAGAGTGCGAATATTAAAGCAAGCTGTGGACCATGAAGATTTTATGTCAGTGGGGAGCATTACCTAGGAATTCCAACTGTATGTGGCCTTAGGTAGTGCTCTCCCTTTACACAGCTAGGCAGGAAACATTTATGCATGGCTGGCTAATAACTACTGCACCCCTCACACCAACCCCCCCCCCCCCCTGTCCTTACAGGCCTGTGCCCTGGGGCTAGTGTCAACGTTTATCTTGGGTCACAGCCTCTTTCACACACACCCCCCCTCCCTACACACCCCTGCATTGTACCCATGTTCAATAGACCCTTCTGTAGTGATCAATAGGGGCCCCGCATTGTACCCGAGTTGAATAGGGTGTGTGTGTGTGGTGTGTGTGCGTGTACTGGTGTTCTGTGCATGGAGCTCGGTGGATCGGGTCTCGGCTGGGTTTTGTGTGATGGCCGCCATGGCGCTGCGCGAGCTTACGCAAAGGAAGGAGTGTTGGGGGTTATCTGGGTGACCGATAAAACTGAATGAACCCGGTATTCGATGGATGTTTGCGTGAGCAATGGAGGTGTCCTGGAATGAGAGAGGGGGCGCGGCGGCTAGATGTGGGTGGGGGGTGGAAGGGTAGGTTGTTTGCGAGTGTGTAGTATACGGATGTTGAATTATTGATTTGGGGTACAGTCATGGTCAGATCGGCCCTGAGAGTAGAGACATAGTGGAGACTGCATAGTGGATCACTCAGTGGGATACCCAAGTTAATACCGTGAAGGCTATGCCGGAAACATTACCGTAGTCACTGGGAGAAGTTAGTTCAGTCATACGGACAGCAGCTCGGAGTAGTAGTAGTAGTAGTAAAACAAATGGTTGGAGAGTATACTACCAAGATCTAGTCACAGTTGATGAACATGGATACCTCGGACACGATAGAGACTGTGATGGTGCCAGATATGTATGACTGTTTTGTGACAAAAATTCAATACGAAATGGTAATTATATTTTCGTCACTTATGTTATTTTGGGGTTTTTTTGTTTTTACTATCTTTTCTCGTGCGACTGAGAAAGGGTTTAATGTATAAGGGTTTAATGTGCAAGTGTTTAATGTGTGTTTCCGGTTGGGATGACACTGTTCTTATCGCTCGGGTTCACAGCTAAGGTCAGGGACCCTGTAACATGGGGTTATTTCCTTATCTGAAAAAGCCTTAAAGCTTCAAGGGACCGTAACACTTGGCGACTCTTGAGACTTTCTGTCGGGTCAGGCTACACTTGAAATTAGGAATTCCAAGCGAGCTCACAGCAGTACTACCTACATGTCCCATTCTTGCAGGCTCGGGTTTAAAATCCATCTCAGGACTTCCAATTAATTTTGTCTTGAAGCCTGAGTGAGCAAGCGTTTGAAACCTGGTCTCAAAGCCCATCCAATATAGTGTGACGCACCTTATAATCACTTTAGAAGAGCTGCTGTTATATAGAGCTTGTAGTTTCAAAGGCTAAGAGATACATCCCACCTAGGGAGTTTTGTAATTTTGTGTGGGCCTGGTAAACAGCTGGTTCATGCTTGGCAAGCAACCCCCTAACTGGGTTCACCGCCCCACCCAACCCCACCCCAGCCTGGTCTGTTTCAGTACACTGCAAGTGTTTTGTACAATTCTATCACTATGGCACTAATCTATTTCTGTGTGTCATACATTTCGCTCATCTATTTCTCATCATCGTGTGGCTATTTAAGTGTCCTGCAAGTGTGTTGTACATTTCCCTCATCTATCTCACTCATCTGTTTCATCTGTCCACTTGTCAAATATTTCACTTTTCTATTTCACTGATCCATTTCAATTGTTTATTTCTCATGTCTATTTTACTTGTGTATTTCGCTCCATTTTTACCTGACCCTTTTCAAATGTTTGCCCCTCCTGCTTCTACTGACCACGTTGACCATGTTGACCATTACTTGACATTCCTCATCCTCATTCCTCGTTAATTCTCGGCAGTGGAAAAACGCTCCGATGCAACATCCAACAGATGCATTCTATACACGGGTCAGTTTGTTGTCTCGACAAACATTCCTCGTGAATATTTGTATCAATCCGCCTCTGCAAAATTGATTTCTAGGGTATTGATTATTTGCCACTGGCCAATAGGCTCAATGTTTGTGATAAATTTATCTAGTGTGGGTTTTTGTTTTAAGGGGAAGTGTGTATGTGTGTGTGTGGGGGGGGGGGGGGGCTCAAGTTAAACTTACATTTATTTGAATCTTTAAGAAACTAACAAAATAATATTTTACATCTTTTTTTTAATAAATATATACTGCCATTCCCTACATTATACTTGAACTCATGGTATGATTTTTTAATATATTTTATTGTAATATATATTGCTTTTGGTTGCCCACTATTACCAGAGGTTCATGGCTCCATGTATTATACGCTTTGGTAGAGAGTCTGACAGTTAGTCCACTACCAGCCTTGCTGTTTGTGGTATTCAACTGTACTGTGTATCTATAGTAGCTACCAGCCTTGCTATTATTCAGCTGTACAGTGATATAAGTGAAAGAATTTTGAAGTGGCTCTAAACCCCCTTTTTTACAATTTATTTTTATTTTTTATTTTTTTATATTCAGCTGTACGTGTGTCTATAGTAGCTACCAGCCTTCCTAGTATTCAGCTGTGCCCAGTAGCCTACCTTGGTGGTTACCATAGCTATGGCTAGAATATAATGTCTTTCTATAGACAGCAACCAATGTTGTCAGTATTCAGAATATAATTCCACATTGCTGCCTGTGAAGAAAGGACAAAGGGCATATTGTGCATAATAATGATGTGCTAAATGATGAATGAAAGAACCCTGTTCGTCTTCATTTGAATAGGACAATTCATCAAGCTATAAGCCCACATAACCTTGTACATGTGGTCGACTTGAAAGAATAGACAGGATATTGATTACCCCTCTCTCTCTCTCTCTCTCTCTCTCTCTCTCTCTCTCTCTCTCAATATCTCTCTCTCTCTCTCTCAATATCTCTCTCTCTCTCTCTCTCAATATCTCTCTCAATATCTCTTTTCACATATATTTCTAAGCAGATGACATCTCTGTGGTAGGGGTAATTATCGAGTGTTCAACATTATATGTAATTACACAGTGGTTAGTTATGCGGCCATTAACTGAATATGAGAATAGGAACATGGACCATTCAGAATGATCATAAATTTAGGATGAAGTATAGTCTTCTATAAGTCTCGCCATATTAGATTATATATCCATGTAAAACTTCATGCAAGTTGCAACTTGCCAACGATTACATGATGTTTAACAAAATTATTTCCTGACCAAATGTCATCGACAGCAACTATCGAGATCCGTCTTTTTTTAATTTCTTTATTCTTGAAATAAAAATAGCAGAAATAAATAAATTGATGGTTGGCATAGAGACAATTTGATGGTTGGCATAGAGACAAATTCAGTATAAACTACAAACAACATGGATGTGAGTGGATGCCTCTTTTTAGTTATTGAAATAACAGGAATAAAATGTTTTATATTGCATTGCCATTATTCAGATGTTAAAATGCCAGGTGTGCTGGTAATATGTGTTGACGTCGGCTATGATTTTATGATTCATCGTTGATAATGTGAACAACATAGTGACCATGTGACTGGTATAAAAGTCAGTGCATGTCAGGGATCTGTCAGTCTCTGAGTGGGTAGCAAGATGGATATTGCTGTTATTAATATTCCCTGTCTACATGCTGGTTGGATTACTATTCCCTGTCTACATGCTGGTTGGGTTAATATTCCCTGTCTACATGCTGGTTGGGTCACGACACCAACAAAGTTTTTTTATGATTGTCATTATGTTTAGTTTTTGAGTTATTCTGATTTTCATGTTGTGTTTTTGCGGACTCATATTTTGATTAGGAAATGAAATGGAAGACTAGGAATTTTCTCTTGTCAAATGCTAAACTCTTGTCAAAGGCGGGTATTGAATATGGTATAGGATGGTTAGAAATGTCGAGGGCTTTTTTGGTCATTTTGGTTTAATACAAATATATTATTGAATGTCTATGTATGGTAACTTTGAATTATTGTCATGACAGAGATTCAGTGTTTTTGTTTTTTACCATCTTCAACATTTCAGCCAGTATCCTTCTCCAATTGAAACTATTCCAGATTTATATCCTTTCAGTGAAAGTCCTGTACAGCTTGACTTTGTACACTTCCCTACCATTGATTAACCGATTCAGAAAATTCTCATTTTACCAACAACAAAAAGGATTATTTTAATTTTATTTTTAAAAATGTTAACTAACGTCGGAACTTTTCCCTTGCAGAGTGAAAGTCCAAGTCGGAAGCGGCGGAAGACGTCGGGAGGTGTAGTGGACCTGTCCACGTCTCCAAGTCCCCCTCCCAGCAGTCAGAGGGATGTTATACTGGACGCCGCACGTTCAGTCCGACGTCGGAGCTCCACACAGCGCCACATCCAGATAGAACGTTGTGTCACGCCCAGAGCTCGCAGAAGGTAGATACACATACATGTGTTTAGATTCTGTCTATTCATATATACACCATATTGGAACGTGTACATGTATTTAGATCATGTTGATTGATATGATTCATATTCTCAACAAAATTAAGTAAGGGCCAGGAGACGTTTTTTATATTTAAATTTAGCTTTATATAATTTTAACAACGAAGAATTTCCAAACGTATACATGATCTAGATACTCTTCAAGTAAGACCCATACATGATGAAGAATTGCATCATGTTCCGAATTTGGTAGAAAGCTTCCCCACAAAATATCTGCTGGTCCTTGATTAATTTGTTGAGTATATATGTATGTTCTGTTCATTCCATTTACACAGTATAGGACCGATATAACTTGTATTTTCTGATTTGTTGCATCGATATGCACCATATTTCTTTCGTGTACCCTGTACTGCATCAATATGTAGAGTATTGCTTTCATGTACACTGTATTTCACTGATATACATAGTATATACATACACCATATTTCATCAATATACACCAGATTGTTTTGGTATACATTGTATTATATTAACATCCAGTGTGATGCAATGCTGTATACACTGTATTGCATCGACATATACTATATTGTATTAATATATGCTATATTATATTAATAATGATATGCACCGTAATACACTGATATTCAATGTATTATTTCCATTACCTTTGTACTACATCAATATACACTGTCTGAAGGACCCCCCACACATACACACACACTGTGCCCTGGAGGGGGAAAGGGGGAAGACCCCCCCCCTGTGTATTGCCCAAATATATTTGTTATATACAATAATAATTAATATGTGTGTTCCTACTGAATATTAAGAACCAAACGTGTGCCCAGTCAATATCCATTACATAATATTTTAGTATTCTAAACATTGTACTCGCTAAGAATGGGTTTATTTCGTTTGCTGTGTTCGCACACATTTTTTACGCAATGAACAACACAAATGAATAAAACAACTAGCAATTCTACCATTATTCTAGTATATTAATGATACTGATTGCTCAATTTAAAAATGTATAAATTAAATCTATTTAGAAGTGAATAATCTAGTACAGTAGCAAAAATGACAATTTCTCGGCCTGGATCCGCCACTGTAAATATCATCTCGTGTACTGTATTTCCAATCGTCGCATATGGGTGAAAGATTCCCGCTGTGATATATAACAATAATTCACATACCGGTAAACTGTATTTCCACTGTCTTCTGCTGACATGAGAACATTGGCCCGGAGTATGGAAGGTTGCGGATTTGATCCGTGGTTGCGTCTTACTAAAAGACGTTAAATGATGGTACTTGTTGTTCCCTTGCTTGGACTGGTCGGCTCGGAGTCAGTATACTGTGTCCGAGTGGGGTATTCATGTTCTATCTGCAGCATGATATACCTCCAAGTGAGCTAGCACTATAAAAACTGGTGTAAATCCAGACTAGTACAAGCAGTACATTTGCATGCAAGCCATGATGTGAGTGAACAAATCTTGAAAGTGGCTACCCAAATCAACCAACCAACCAACCAATCTTCTGACATGAACACCAATATTATCGCAAAGATGGTAGCATTAGATGATAATTAATTCAATTCAATTATATTAAATATGAAAATGCTGATAATTAGTTGGTTGAATAACGCACTTGTGCAGACAAATAAAATATATTTAGTTTCAGGTGATGATTCTTCTGACGATAAGTAGGTCAACTATCAGTCATTGAATGTATGGTATTCTAAATTTAAAATTAAATTAAAAAAATTAATTAAAATTAATTTTCAAGCAGATCTGATGCAGCTGTGATTCACAGTCGATGTGGCAATTGTGTCAGGTCGTGTCAGTTGAGTGAATGCATGCTTTGAACTTATGTGTTATGTGACATATTGTGTTATATTCCAAATGAATCAATTCACAATGAGGAAACCTGAGCCTTTCCAAACTGTGCTAATCTACTCGAAGCAAAATTAGGTCAGAACGTTTTTAATTTTGTACTTAATAAGAAAGCACTGTTGGTAAGTAATTAGGTTAATCTGTTATCTTTGTGATTAGTCATGCAGCCAGCTGTGATGATGTAGTTTAATATACATGTATACACTTTATGTAGATAAACGTAAATAGTTTTTAGCTTTAATAGATGGTTTTACATTTCCATTCAGTATGTATTAGAAGATGTTTGAATGTTGTAGATTGTTATTTAGTACATTTACTAAATCCACCAATTTGAGACAATCTATTAGTCTTGCCTTGGCGAAAATAATGTGTAAATTATGGTAATTGGTAAAGCACAAAACATGTATTTGTCCATGTAATATATTTTTAATATTTCCCAAATGTTAATGGCTACAATATCAATATGGCGTGACAAATAGCGCACGCACACGCACACACTCATCTCATCTCATACACGCACATACACATCATGTAAAGGTTCCCCCAACATTTTCATCAAGAAAATGCTAATTAATTTTTCCAGACTGAAATCCCTTTTAGATGTCAGTGCTGTATTCTATCAGTTGTTATGGAAGGGTCCATGATGTCATTTAAGGGTATCATCTCTCTCTCCCCATAGGCATTGTAAATTTAATGAAGAATTCTGTAGATTTTTTTTTTAGCTTGGCCTAAGGGAATTCCTTTCAATGTCAGTTTGACAAAGAGATGGGGGAAGGTATTCAGTTACAACATCTCATGACTTGACCAATTTTCATTTTGTAAATTGCCCAGAGATCTATAATTAAATTTAATGCAAGCCAAAAATGTTTAAGCCAAATTTGCACCATCTGCTAATTTGCTAATGACAATCCAATTTTTTAATGTATTAATTCTATTCTATCCAAATTATATTATATGGCATATCTTACATCCATAAATGTTCTAATGTGCCAAAATATTGCTTATTGCTAATCAATAATATTAGAAAATGTATGAGCTTGCATGTACATGTATTTAATAATATCACCTGAATCTAATCCTATTGGCATACCATATATATGCACTAAATTACTTGCAATCTAGCAAGCAAATAAATAAATCTATTAGAAAGTTGGACTGGGAACTTTATTGCTCTCTATTATAGCTCTGTTGTTTTATCATTATGGCCTAGAACAGAGATAACCAAGAAATAAAAATGGTCCTTTAGATACACATGTACGCAGGTTCATGGAATTTCTCCTCAGTTGTTCCACTTTGTATGTGTGTGTAGCTTCCCCAGGTTTTGAGTTTTAAAACTGTTGACTACCGTTCAGTGCATCGAGATAAGGCCACTGTTAGAGAAGGAACTTGAAGCTGGCCAAGGATACCATTAGAAAGCTGGGCTCCAGGGCGATTTGACCCGCATCTGTAAATATATCCTGCTTCAGTGGTCCTTCACAGATTGGCTGCAAAGGGACACTACTCTTTGGCCAATGGCCTCGCTGTGCTGGTCCATCAATCTCTCCCCAAAGCAGACATGTGGAAATTAATTCACAGCGGCTAGCTTTTTCTTTCTTTCCATTTGCAGTCCTTTCTTCTGGAACTAGAATTCAGATTTCATCCCCTCGCTCTTGAGTTTATTCTCTGGATTTATTCTTCAATTTTACAAAAATATTGGCAAAATATTTTCAGTTCAAAATATGAAAAAAAAGATAAATGAAAATTGCGTAATTTTTCTGAGAGATAAATGGAATAAAACTGGACTTGTTAGCCAATGGACAGTTTCCTAAGTACACATGGTTTTCATAATGTAATGTATTATAAAATCAATATTTGTTTTCTTTTCTATCTTTTAGAAGATGCTCTAGCTTCGAGCTGCATTCCATTCGAGCAACTTGATTGGTTTAGAAAAATACCAAAATTGCATATGTTATTGATTTGTACGCTTTTTACCGATATAAATTATTTAATTTGTAAAAGTAACAACTCAGCCAGTAAAAAGTTTTCTTCTTGTAGTTCCGAACTCGTGGCTTTAGGGAAAGTGAAAAGGTCTTTGTTCTTTGTCAAATGAAGCTACCGTATTAGGGTTTGCTGCCATGTAGAAATAGTCTGCCTTAACGAGCCCCACTTAGGGCAATTTCACTTCCTGCAGGGCAATTTCAGTAGTGAAGGGTCATCACAGTTTAGCTGGGGGTCTTGGGTGTCTACACTGACAAAACTTATCTCTATAAGCCCTCACGGCCAGAGATATGCTGGTGTGAGGGACTCAGGAAATTATGTTGTAAAATTGCTATGTAAATCTGTCTTTGCTGCCATAAAAGTTGATGTTGTTGGGAAATAATCACAATGACAATGTGTGGGTGGGGGGTGGTGGTGGAAATTATGTTTGGATGTTCATCTGTAAACTGATAACTTATGTGTAAATGCGATGTGATACAATAACTCGCTCATCATACCATCATATTCTGGCAAATTCAAATTATTATTCCCATAATATTTTCATACATTTACCAAAATATAGAATGCAAATCTCCATATGAATCTCTTTCCATAGTAATAATATTTCCATATGAAAATATTGTATATTAGCGTAATCTTGTTGTTATACAATTAAAATGTAGCAGTTATTATTACTTTATTAGTGAATGTCCAAAGTAGTTTATTGAAAAAATGCTTCATTTTTCAATTTATATTATTTTAAGAATAGGTTGACAAATTGATCTAAGTCATTTCTTTGTATTGGGGAGGAGGGGGGGTGGAAAACATGTAGCTTTAGAATCCCTAGGAAATCCACTAATCAAGAAAGACTTTGATGTCTTCAGTCATTTGAGGTCAATGGACTATGGGGGATAAGGGAGGGTGGTATAGTGAGGACAGGCTGTAGCTATGCAGAGTCCTGCACTACAGTGAGGTACCTTCTGCAATAATTCTATACTCTGCTAAACTCAACCACTGGCTTGAGAAGCTTTTGTTAACTTGCTTGGCTGATGTTTCCAAGATGTAGGGGAAAACTTGAGCCATAGCCAAGGTCTATATAACCCGAAAAAGAAAGACTTTTTCATTCAAATATGGCTTGAAATGTGAATTCAAATAGTGTGTGTGCGTGCGTGTGTGGTGTGGTGTGGTGTGGTGGTGTGGTGTGGTGTGGTGTGGTGTGGTGTGGTGTGTGGTGTGGTGTGTGTGTGTGTGTTGTGTGTGTTAGTTATTGATTTCTTTCTACAATTATGTGGGTATGTATTCTTTAGAGGTACATGTAGGTTAAATATTCGCTGATCTAATTAATACACCCATTAACTGACTTAATGTTAGAGGAATATTTGAATATATATTAAATATATTTGTTTATACACCACAGTCTGTGTACAAGATAACCTCTGGAGCTCGTGATAATGTTTCAAGCTCTTGCTGATGTTTCGACTCCATTAGGGGTGGCCATTTCCATTTCTATCTGATAACAGCAGCGACCGTGAATACCAGCCTATTTAGTGCATTATATATCTCCCTTTTCTGCTGGGATAACAATTTATACTCCCTGTTTGGTTCAATGTGGAATGTACACACACAGTTCTGGCATTTCGCCAAGTTGCTTCAGATTAGTGAAGGTACACATGTACTCAGGCATATATGTTTTATTTCTATGTTAATGTACGATTGTGTTTTTATGAGAGCTTGTGCAGGTTACAATATTTCATGCACTTTACCAATTTCTGATGTAGCTATTACAGGGATAAAGACTTTTGCACCAGTGGAATCTTTGCCATCTGCTCAATGGGCAAAGGGAGAGAACTCCTGCCTAACCAGGGAGTGGTGTGTGTGTGTGTGTGTGTGTGTGATGTCACTGGTTGACAGTGATGTCATGGGTGATTCACTGGTCTTAGAAGTCATGGGTAGTGAGAACTATTTATCAACAAAATATTTCCGTGATCATGTCTGATTTTGGATGAGAAACCATTTGCATCCCGAATGTAAGAAACAATTTTTCTTTCGTCCCTGAAATAAATCACATTTGCCTATCCTTGTTAACTTATTTTCAACATTTTCATGGTCTTCATTCCAATTATATATTTCTGATTTCTTGTAGTTTTATTGTATTTGTGTGATTACTACATGTTGTACTCAAATACCTTTGCTTTCATCACCAGTTTTATCAATTCATGAAAGGTTCGAATAGGGGCTATTACTGAGTCAGTGGTCACTATTGTACAGGCTTTTGTTCATCGGGAATGAACCCAGCCAGTTTTCTTTCACTATGATTCAGCTTTCTGTTGTAATCCTGATTCATGGTGTGATTCAGTGGGGGTGTTTTCACCTTTTTATTAGATAACTAAGCACTGCCATCAGTGACTGCCAGCTCCAGTGTGTAGGCTCTGTGTTCAAGGCCTGAGCTGTATAGTGTGAACTGAATAAACTCTAGGTCTCTGCCTTATGGCGTATGGTTCAATACATTCCCTCGCCTGGACAGAGTCTACGATCTGGTCGAGTGCTTTCACACAAGTTTCCAGCATTGCTTCGGCGATATTGAATTCCAATGGCAACGTAGATTCCATCGTCTCTGAGGAAAGATTACGAGAAGTCGCTGGGGATATTTACCGTCTGAATAGTATACGTTTACCAGGTTTACCTTGTTTACCCCATTTACCTGGCACACAGTCTCCTACGATCCACTCCAGCGACTCTATACAGCCCGGATTAGAATTAGCATTTTATTTGCCTAATTGGTCAAACAGTTGTGTGTGTGTGCCAGCTAGTCATTGTGTCAGACTGAGCCAGGCGGACAATTTAAATGCCAGCCAGTATAAAGGTCTGTATCGAGTGCTCGAGCAAGATGTCGCACACAGCCTGTGCAGGGTGGGACCTGGAGTGAGTGTCGAACATGCGACCGATCCGATGAGAAGTTTTGCCAGTCCATCCAGGGATCCGCATGACTGGTCGCAAGTTTCCAGCTGGCCGAGCCAGGAGGAGTATTGTCCAGCCCATTGTGTCGTCTGCGGGGGAGGGGAGAATCCCCCGATTTCGGTGTCGGGATTAATCGGGAGGACCATTGTTCCATCTGAGCCGGTCATGGCCGATCGAGCGGAGGTCTGTCGCCACGTACACACCGATGAGAGAGAGTTCCTCTGGAGACAAAGAGACCTGGCACTGGAGAGACATTGGAGGTACTTCGGGACGGTGGTCAGCAGCGATGGGTCCTCCACCTCCGTAGGCGAGATGGTGTCCGAGCATCTGAACCGCCTGTGCTCCGAGCGGAGTCTTGTGCGCTTCTACAAGGAGCTTCACTCCCAGTACGTGTTTGAGCTGTACCTCTGGCTCTACGTCAGGGTCTGCGTGGACAGGAATATGCAGAGGGTCCAGAAGAAGCTGGAGTCCATTGCCAGGATCCTGGGACGTCCCATGGATGCTGTTCTCATTGCCACCGTCACCAGCTTCGTCCAGAAGGTGGTCGTCAAGCAGAAGCAGACGGTGGATTCAGCAGTCGCCCTGCTGGGGCAGGCGGAGGGAAGGGAAGTCACTCCGCTGATGGCTTCACGCCTAAGAGACTTGGCAGTAAGCACCAATGTGCAGTTGGACAGCAAGCGACTGCTGAGAAAGTTCTGTCGCGAGGTCGGCGTTCTGGCGAGGAAGATGCTACTGGAGTATCAGAACCGACTGCTGGCTAAGATATCGAGGTAGTCTGCTGCCCAGTTTGAAGTCACAATTGTCTATCAGATTTGTCATTTTCAAAGTTATCCTGCCTGAATTGTTAGCTCAATGTCTTGTATTTTATACATTGCAACATACATCCATAGTATGATTGAATCACAAAAATGAAACATTCCATGTTTGTTTTCGTTTCATTTTCAGCGAGTGACATTTTACGATTTAGAAATAGTAGTTGTATTTTCATTTTCAGCAAGTAACATTTCATGATGTCAGAAATTTATTCATATATTTGTTTGTTTACTTCAGTCCTGGGACTCGTCGGAGAACTGCTCGTAACAGCTCGCGCCAATCGGATTCCCCGGAGCGTCGAGCCTTCCAGCCACCTGTATTGACAGGGAGACAACTCCATCCAGCAGCAGTGCTACCTGGCCAGTCTCCTCAGCACCCTGTTGTCATTGACGTTGATCAGGTATGCACCACATCATTACCACAGTCATAGATGTTATTTAATGAATACGTTACTTGAATAGCAATAGGAGAAACTAGATTATTTGTTTCCATAACATCAAATTATTAAATAGTAATTTTCTCAAGCCACTCTTCTCTATGTTGTTATTATTATTTAATAATATGTACCGGTATGTTGAAAAAGCTACAAGAAAGAAAAAAAGCAAATTCAAAATGTCAGTATATTTTCAAAACTTTGATACATTATTCATGACAGGATGTTTCACACTGGATGTATGATGACACCCAATAACAACTCAGCTGGAATAAATGGGAATGTGCCTCTCCCTTTAACACTCCATTAGACTTCAATGAAGACGTGAATAATTAATCGCCTGTCTCATTTCTCCC
Organism: Lepetodrilus schrolli; assembly: GCA_032361225.1. Classification (NCBI taxonomy): domain Eukaryota; kingdom Metazoa; phylum Mollusca; class Gastropoda; order Lepetellida; family Lepetodrilidae; genus Lepetodrilus; species Lepetodrilus schrolli. The sequence continues at coordinate 17,777 of JAUTBT010077574.1, read as the reverse complement.
TGCATAATTAACGGGCCACTACCACAGGTGTGCAGTACAGTACGTATTTGTCTCGTTTCTTAATTCCACCGGCATTATTTTCTTCTGCAGGTTCAAGTTTCCGCCCCTGTAACCATGACGCCCTACGCCATCCCAGTGTGTACTGGCCCGCACCACATCCCGGTGTGCAGTGCGGCGCACATGCAGATGTGCAACACACAGCCCACGTGGTCCATTCCGGCGTGCACTGTACAGTTGCCGGCGTGCAGCATCCAGCACATTCCGGCGTGCAGCCTGCAGCATGTTCCTGTGGGCCACTCCATACCCCCTCTGCTGCACCATGCCCACCACCCTGTGGGGGCACCGCACCCGCTGTCCCACCACCATGGCCTGGCGCCCGGTCACCATCAGTTCCAGCACGTGCCCCAGTCCCACCTTAGGGTAAGTCACGTGTCGGTGGTTGATGTCTTTGTCTGTTGGTGTCTTACCAATGTGTCGCTTTAATAATAATGGAAAATAAGAAGGATTTTGTACTTGTAGTATATCTGTTGGATTAGATGGCATAGAAACAGCGTTTTATTATTAATTTATTCATTTTGTAAAAATAATATTACTTTTTTAGGAATATATTATATGCTCTGACATTTTAATTTCCTTTTCTGTTGTTGACTTCTTTTTCCTAAATATTAGTTGTTATTTTTTGTCACCGTTATGAATTGAAATATAGGGACAAATTAAAATTATGGAGTTACATCATTTTCACATAATATCTCCATAACCGAGTTTTATATATTTGTTGGTTTTGCCATGTAAAAAAATATTCATGTCTCATAAAGCTGGTTATATATATTTTTGTGCAACTTTTTTCAGGAAGATGAAGTTCCGATAATCACGGAGCACCGGCCCCACTACCCGCTACCCCCCAGTATTCACCACGGGGCAGCCCTCAACCCCTCACCCCCAATATTACTACAGGAGCCAGCTGTGCACCCCTCTCCACATGATTTATATATGGTAGGTACCCTGTCAATTTACACTTAAATTTATCATACTATAACAGGAATATTGGGCCTTGAGAATACCAACATGCTCATCCGAGGGTTTCATTAAAAAAAAATCCCCATATACAATTTGAGCTTGAGGATGAAATCCTACTCAAAAGGTTGTCATGAGCAGAAATATTTTTGTTGACAGGGTCCATATCAGCGGTACTACGCGAGGCGTGCTGCAGGCCGCAGTCGGTTACGAGGGTCCCTACCTCCGCCTCCTCCCCCTTACCCAGGATTCCTTCTACACTTCCTGTGAGTATACTTGTAGACAAATGGTGTTAACTGATGGTGTTAACAAATGGTGTCATGCACAACAGCCATTTCACTTTTAAGATCTTATGGATGAAATATTCCCCTTTTTCTGTAAAGCAATTATTCAATCTATAAGATCTTACCACAATTGAATTCAGTCTAATTTAACATTTATTCAAATGCTGTAAAATGTCTGAGCAAGGGGAGATAATATTTTATTTTATTTTGAAGACTAAACATTTGTACTTGTATTTGGATCAAAGTGTTTCTATTTAATTTTCAACAATGTCCACCATGCTATCTATATATTTGCTATAATAAATTTTTAATAAATATTTTTATTTTAAAATATTTTTCTTTCCCCCTCCCATTTCAGAGCTATGTTAGGCAACCCGCCAATGCCTCCCTATGGCAGAGATCCCCCTGACGAGGCCACAGAAGAGAACTACGAGGTAGGTGTACGTGTATATTTTGGTTTTCTTCTTCAATCCCTGATTTATACCGTTTTCATTTAATATCATTTTCAACACATTTTCACTTTTTTTTTTATCAACTAAAATTCTGATGATCGCTTATTTAATAACAAAAAAAATAATAACAAAAGTTATGATTACTTTTCCAAAGATGATGGGTCTTAATTAATTTTAACCTGGCGGATTTGTTATATTTTTATTTTATGTTTTTTTCGCAGGCTCTATTGAGTTTAGCAGAGCGTCTCGGTGAGGCAAAGCCACGTGGGCTGTCGAAGGCAGATATCAAGCAGCTGCCCACATATTACTTCAACACGGAGACCCCGCGGACCGACCTGGACCAGACTTCCTGCGTGGTGTGCATGTGCGACTTTGAGAGTCGGCAGTTGCTGAGGGTACTACCATGCGGGCACGAGTTCCACACCAAGTGCGTCGACAAGTGGCTCAAGGTCAGTTGTTTCCCTTGCCATGCCAATTGATATTAATTTTATATAAATTTTATTCTTGTAATTGTAATTTGATTTATTTACTACGTACATTTTTGTTTTGTTTTATTTTATACATATTTCATTTTATTTTTATATTTATAACTTTTTAATTTTAATTTTAATTAATTTAATTAATTTAATTTGTTTGTTTATTTAGATCCACCTAATATTTTGTCGCGTATGGGTGTAATATTCCTGCTGCATTGTAGAGCACTAATTCAATCATTATTTAGTTATTATTTACTAATTATTTGTTTCTTTATTACTTATTCATTTATTTTATTTAATTATGGTGTGTGTTTTTAATTTATTTACTTACTTACTTATTATTTATGTTTTACTTTACTTTCAATTTCTCTTATTGGTGCATAGATTTTTAAAAATCTGTTTATTAAACTTCAATAAATCAGTAATTTTATTTGCTTTGGTTTACATATGGTTCTATTTCTATTTTTACAGACCAATCGTACGTGCCCCATTTGCAGAGCGGATGCCACAGATTTGTCTGGGAATCACTCCGATTAAATAAAACAGGACTCACTTTGGTGCAGAAAGGGGGAAATTTTGGCAATGTGCCATGGACTAATTCGTGCAACTTTCAGCATAAAGAAGAACATGTGAATTTGTACATAGCCACACTCCTTGTATCTCCTGTCATGTATGGCCACCTCTGACCTCATCGTATCACAGCCGCTGTACATAGCTTCTGCTTGGTCGTAGATAGCCACCAGTCATGGAAGAGCTCAGCATGGAAACTCCTCCCACAAGAAACTTGATTGACAGCTTGTCAATTTGTGTGTATGTTTCATCATAGAAAAAAAAGAGAAGAGACAACAAAAACAATCATTGTCAGTTTTTGAACAGTGGGACGTGAAACGGGTGCCAAGAATATTTTGCATTTAATCCTCCTTGACTGACAGCTATAAAGTTTGGACAGCAGGAATAAACATAATGGGCAAGCGCATGATATGCAAGCACATGCCAAACAAACATGGGTTTTTTGTCTGTCAAATGTGTTGTGCGACAGATATACGCCTCTCGAATGTAATTTGCAAAAACAGTTTGTATGATTTTTGCTTACGGACAGTTTATTCAACTGCAAACGAGCATATGGTAGTGAAATTTTGACTTTCCATGTCGAGGCAACAACTTTAAGTTTGGACGACAACTTTGGACTTCGGACATTTGTGACCTATGAAATATTGAAATGGACACATGCAGATGATGATTGGTCAAGTCTATATGTCGTGAAATGATCACACACACCATCCTCTACCGTCACCCCACCCACACCGACCCCCATTCCCCTTGTCGCATGTGCAGGTGCAAAGTGTGATGATGTCGCTCAAACATTTTTATTTTCCATTTAGACCTTGCACTGTGTAATTTGGCCAGTTATTATCCATGTATGCAAGAATAATAATAATTATATAAACACATCTCCACCCCCACCCCCACCCCCCACCACCACCCCTAAATATCTGATCCCACCCACCCATAATTGTCCTACATGGTAGTATTTCAACATCCATCTGTTCTCACGCTCAAAGAAAATATATTCATCACCAGTCAAAAACTTCCATAATATACGTCCTTTCTGTCAGTTTGGTGACTTTCTCATATGTCAATCATAATTTGAATATGTGGTATGAAACTACGCAATAATTATGCCAAATGATTACAGAGAACGACATTAGTTTTATAAAAATAATCATGTTGCTCTTACATAAAAAAAAGAAGAAAATATAACAATCATTATCTCAATATATAGTAAAAGAAAATTCTATCATTTAGTAAATTGATGGCATTTCACTTTTCCAGGACAATTTTAATTGTATGCTTCTCGTCAATTTCATGTGTATTACCCTGCTATCGTACATGTCAGTGGGGACCAGTGTTCGAAATTCCTGATGCCCAATCATTTTTTACAGAATGGATATCTTGTCTATTTTGTCACTCTGTAATTCCAAAACTTTAGCTCTCTGGTCTGGTCAATTTTCCAGTGAGTTTTCGAACACTGGTGGAATTTCCAGCATGGTTGTGGATAGTCTTAACTCATCATCTCAATGTTCACAGATGAAATGGAAGAATGTATCATAGAGGAATCAAGTATACGTTCTTAAATTTTTCTGGGAACATTCAGGTTATGGGTTTTTAAAACCATATTTGCCTTATAAGCCCTGTCGAATTAAAAAGTATTGTAAAAAATATATATATCGTCTGTAATAACGAATTTCTTGATTTTTATACTTATGAAAAATTGTTTCTTTCTAGAATAATACTTTTTGCATAATTTTACTGCATGTGCACTTACAACTGAGTGAGACACCTGCTATCTCAACTGGTACATAATAAAATATAAGATTCCTTATTCCAGATCTAATAAAATACAAGATTCATTATTCCTGATCTAATAAAATACAAGATTCCGTATTCCTCATATAATTAAAATGTTCATGTGTAATATTTAAATATTGTCCCTAATCCCTAATCTAAGTCCTATTAAGTTTACAATGACCAAAAAAAATGGCGACTATTTTTGATAATTCATATCAAGATATATGACGTAAAATGAGTTGATATAAAATGTAATTCATGAAATTTTATCATTTAATATGGTAATACACTATGCTAGTTTTGACTTATCGAAATTTAACTAAATGTATTTATTAAAATATTTTTAATCAGTAGAAAATGTGGGTTAAGGACAGTATTCTAGTACACAAGCGTTGGTTTTTAAAAAAAGATATTACTCCTATCGTGTTGTTATGCAAGTAAGTCAATAGCACTTCTATTTTTTTTGACATCGTGCACCCATACCTTTTCTTTTTAACTTATCCGCACATTGGACATGTTTTGCAGTGCATTGGAAGAGACTCGATGTTGTTTGTGTCAGATCATTAATAATGTTCTGTTCCGAAGATGGAACGTTTGTGCATTATGGACGACAACCAGTTTGCAAAACTGATAATATTTTTTTTTTGTTGCAAAACTGGATTTGGCAGAGTTTGCAATGGAGGATGTCTGAAATCACATGCAAGAAAAACACACTTTTTTCTTTTCTTTCTGTTCTATCATTTCTGTACTATAAACTATTCAGATGTCTATATCAGGGTAAAACTCTTCCTTTTTTTCCCTTTTTTGTTGTTGTTGACAGACACCTCCATGCATATCTCTGGATCTTATCTACCTCTGCTTGCTTCAATCTTATACAAAATGCCTTTTTCTTGAATATAAAATTCCAAATGTTGTGCGCTTTGTGATTGTCTCAAATTATGAAATTATTCTTTGTACGGAAATTGGAACATTGTTTTGGGGTATATATATATATATATATAAATATATATAAAGTGAGAACCACAGGATGCAAATCACTTTCAAAGTGTACCTTTCAAAAATATATGGCAATAAACCATAGTTAAACAAACTGATTTCTTTGTGTGTGTGTGTAATTATTGAAGTAAATGTTTTTAAAACTAGTCCTTTGTCAAAGATGTTTGAGGCTTATTTTTATTTATTAATGCCGTTTATATAATATAATTTTTTTTAATTGTTTGAATTTATATTTTCATATAAGTATTTTTTAAATGTAAAATAACCTAAACTCTAAGTCCTAAAAACATGCCCTCTATTGTCTTTGACAAGTGCTAGTTTTACATTGCAGAATCTGAATATCAATAATATTTGAAACGGAGATCTATATTCAGAGGGATCTGTTTGTCCCACCACATGTTCAGTCAAGACATGCAACAACAACCTGTTGATGGTATGGCAACCAACTGTTTGAACCTCTAAACACATGACGTGACAATATCTTCCAAAAGTATTTGTCATTGTGATGATCTGAAACAACAGGAACAATAAGTCTTCAATAAGTCATCCGTTTGAAAACTTTGATAAAAAACTATTCCAATGAATGTAAACCACGAAAATATCTGTAGACCATATTTCATGAACATTATTACTCGGTTGCTATGAATGACGTCTGCATCATGATGTTTTCATGTGACATCACAATGAGGGAAACACCAGATGCGTAGCGCATTTAGATGTTTGACCAGTTTATGTCACCAGATTTTTTACATAATCTCGGGCTATTTCGTATCAACTTACAGTCCCAATACCACTGAAAAAAGAGGATTTGTGAGTCACCAGTGGTCGAGATGAACAAGGATAGTAAAAGTACAATAAGTATTCAGACATTCTAATCTTCAGTTTGTTATCACACGTATTACCTCTGCACTATATATGGTACACACACACACACACACCACACACATATTAGGCATGGCCATTATCCACAGAAATTGCTGATGTATTTGTCCAGGATGGGGATGTGGGGATTTGTGAACAAAACTTTTAGTTGAGCATGAAAAAAGTGTTGTAATCTCGGTGCTAGGAATATATAATTATGCTAGAGATTATTGGTTTTAAAATTACATGCAGCATGAAAAGCATGTAATGCCCTAAAAAGTTTGATTCAAACTGAAGTATATATATATATGGTTGAATACATCGATGGTATAGGTTATAAAACGCTAATGCATTGGAATTTGTTGGTTCAGAAATATATGTGAATTGCTGGTCAGTGATTAGGTACATAGGTACTAATATAGCATTGTATGGATTGATAAAGTACAAAGAAGCTTGAAAAAGACATGAAACTTTAGGCTAGGTTACAACAGACCTCGATAAACTCATCCCAACAAGGCAGATACTGAAGAACTTTCTTGGGACAAATGTTCCACCACACAAATGACAAACTCATGAAGACAGTTTTCTTAGTTTCCACAATGTTTTATTCCATACGTGTATAATGGTAGGACCATTTTGGGTCATGATTAATACACGTCTGTGCTCTGTGGTATATACTTAGTGGTACTTTTCCATTAGCAGTTTTGGGTAAATTTTCCAGCCCAACTGCTGATAGTTTATTATCGAACAATGGGACACCTGGCAATGCATGTTTAAATAACATAACAGGGTAGTCGCAGTGTTACACAAAGACAGTTCAACTTGATAACCTGTCACAGAGGAAACTGTATGTTATGTATTCAGCATGGAGCGCAAGAGCAAACAGACAATCAAGTGAACTAGCAATCATCGTGAAAGATTATCTTAGTAACTGCATATTTTCCCTAGGGAGGTTGAGGACTACATTACAGAATCGTCTCGGCTACGAACATAAGAATAGAATGAAATGAAAAGACTGAATATTAAGTATCAGATAACATCCTAGTAGAACACAATTCATGAAAAAGAATTGCTTTACATGAATTGACTTTTATCTGACTTAAAATACAGCACACATTTCACGTGCGCTTCATGAATATTCCTGTTCTCTGGCTGGATTGTCACACACACACATATCGTGTTCCATGCACGCTGCATGAACACGTCGCGAAGCACGTGCTATTGCTGGCTACTGTGTCTGGTTCAAAAGACTTGATGAATTTTGGTGCTGTTTTTTTTTGTAGCCTGCATAGCTCAAGTGGTAAAGCATAGGACTCGTAGCCAGAAGTCTTAATTTCAGTCCTGACTGTAGTCAAGATATTTTTGAATGTGTGGGTGATGGTACACTGCAGTTTGAAATGTACAAGTCCACACAATCTCAAATGATGATTTTTTAAAACTGTACATTCCTGAATATAATGAACAGAAAACTGTACATTTGTGAAAAATAATCTACATATTTACAATGGACAAAAAATAGAGTCAACTGGGGATTGACTTAGCCTGCCAACTGTTCCTCGAATTTCCCGTCATTCATTCGTTGGTTGCCACAGACCCGAAAATGTCTCAGCTAAGATGGATTTGGCGTTATAAAGGACAAATATATTGCTAAAATGTATTGTATCACATATCCAATTCATCAAAATCTAATTTTCTTACAATAATCTCAAAATCAAAGAAACCACTGCGATTAGACACCTGTCAATGAAGAGGGAGGAAGTAAAAATCGTCTTTGTTCATTTAAGTATGAATACAATACTTTTGGTAATTGAGATTCACAGGACTCACTGTAAATGTACCGATACCTCAATGAATGCAAAGTAAAGGGCAGTCATTCATTATAGATAGAATACTCAATATACTGGGGAGGGGCGGGTGGTAGCGCAGTGGTAGAGCAGTTGGACTTCGGAGCCAAAGGTTCCAGGTTCAAATCCCGTTCAAATGTTTCCGACGCGATATTGATATGATATGATGCGATGTCTGTAGAGTGGCAATGCAGTTATCATCCTTGGTCTTGTCAGTACCAGCCGGTGCTTGTAGGTTTACTGCAACATTCAGCGCTACGGATGTTGCGGGTTTCCTCCTGCCCTAAGAAAGAATCTTGAATGCGACTCTAAGCATTAATTAAGAAATAATAATAATTGTTTTTAAATCTCCCTATATCATCGCATATAGTTAAGATTCCCGCTGCCATGTAAAACAATACTAAAACAATACTAAAACAATACTAAAACAATACTAAAACAATACGCAGTTGCCCTTTATTTAGTCCACCATGACTGTAAGGTATATATCACGTCATCGTGTGTACAGGTATGGCAATATTCTGTGGATCTGCTGATTTAATTGTCCAGAGGTCAGCATCCAGATCCCAGACCCTGGTCTTGTTTTTAGTGAAATAGTATCCTGTGTTCACTGGCTTCTCTCTGTCCCCGCCAGAGTGCCGGACACTCAGGACATCGTCTTCGGCAGCATCCAGCAGAGCGGCCAGTGCATCGACACGCTCGGACACGTGGATGACGGCACGCTGGGAACATACCCTTGTCACAATGCCGGCGGCAACCAGGTACACCCACTGGGGGAGACAACTGTCAACCCAAAGGGAGACAACTGTCAACAAAAGGGGAGACAACTGTCAACCCAAGGGAGACAATTATGACCAAATAACTATAGGCCCAGGAGAAATTACTGAAACACTGTAATGTAGAAAGTACAAGGGAGATAATTAACACCAAGGGAGATAACACTATTATGTAGAATAATCAATGAAGACAGATTTTACAGGGATGTAAAATATTTGGAATGTTATCCCAGGGTCTCAAATAAAGAGCAATATATGTGTGTTTCATGAATGAATTATTTGCATTATTGCCCAGAGGAGAAACTGCCTAATGATATCAGTTTATCTTATATCAACTGGGTGGTGCATATCCTTATTTTGTTTGATTTTGTTTTTAGGAGTTTGTGGTGACAAAGTCCGGGAATATTAAACACACCGGTCTGTGTATCACTCTGACCAGCAACCAGCCCGGAACTGTTGTCAAACTGTTCCAGTGCAAGTCTGACAACATCCTCCAGGTGAGTTACCTCCCTTCCGTAGACAGTCGACCATTCTAAATAATTTTCATAAAATAATAATAATAATAAAAAGGTTCTCTAGTGTAAACAATCCACACCACAGGGGGTTTGTGAGCACCTGAAAGAGGAATAGACAGCATGATGAAAGTCTAGCTCCTAAACACGTGTTTTGAAAACCAGAAGACTTTGAGAGGATTTCACTGATGGTGGCAGAGAGTTCAATAAGAAGGCAGCAGCAGATCAATATCTTTAGCTTATTCTGAGGAACTTGGAGTAGAAACTGGTCCTTTGAGCTGAGATACCTAGATGGAGCATTGTGCGAAACTAAATCTTGGAGATACGTTGTAGTAATGGTTTCCTAGAGGAATGCTTTTTTAGAACTGGTTTCCTCAAAACGGTTTCCTATAGAACTGTTTTCTGAAAGTCTGATTTCATAGAACTGGCCCCAAGATTACAAAACGTTTTTGAGTATGATTTTATCCTCAACTCAAATTTTTGTTCATAAATCCCCATATAATATTTGAGATTGAGCAAAGGTTTTGTAAAACTGGTTTCATAAAAACTGGTTTCCAAGAACTAGTTTAATATGAACTGGTTTCCTGAAACTGGTTTGTGTTTCAGGTGTGGGACCGTACTGAAGACAACACCATGTTAAAACAACGCAGCAACAACCTGTGTCTGGACAGTCAGATGGTACAGACGGACGGTCTCGTAGCAAACACGTGCAACTTGAACGCCCCATCGCAGAAATGGACGTTTACTGTCAACAACGTCTGACACCGTCGCCAACCGTCGCCAACCCATCTAACATCCACAGAGATATTCAATCTTAACAAACATGGCGAATTCACCTGGCATTTTAATTATTATTTTTTTCAGGAGTAGATTGGATACTGTCATCTTCACATCCATGTTGCTTTTGCTTCCAGGCTCCTGATTGGCTGCATTTACCAAGCAAACATGATCTGATTGGTTGATCGATTTCCTAGGAATCTGAGACACAGGCCTGGGTATCATTTCCTAGGAATCTGAGACACAGGCCTGGGTATCATTTCCTAGGAATCTGAGACACAGGCCTGGTATCATTTCACGTTGTCTTATCCACTACTAGACCGTGGCAGTCTTGTAGTCATCTCGTATACATAGTAATAGCATACTTATGGTAGCGGGCCGGTCTCGCAGTGAATAAGAGAACTCGATGAAGCGATACCCTGTACTAGAACTAAGATTCTGCAAATATGTCTTCCTTGATTTATTTATAGAAAACTATAAATCGCAAGACTGCACATCAGTCTTTGGTTGTATAGTGTCTCCCAATCTCGTCAGATGTGACCATATTTATACACCATTCTGTGATGCAGGTCGTCTTAAAGAAGCCTTATTTAACTGTTGACTTCCAAGCATGTCTTCCTACTATAGTCTATATAAATCCTATGCAATATTGCCCGGATACAGTATCACTGCTTTTTTATTGCAGTGTCACGTGGCATCGCGCTGCAAATTGTCGTCACCAATGATATGGCTACTGCAGCTTGCGCTGCCAGGACATCTTGAATATGTAACCAGCAAATTGATAATTGTTAGACATTTTGTTTTAGTGTGTTATAAATGGCTAAATTGTGATCAATACTTTCCTGCTAATCAGTAATCACAGATGATTACTGACAAATAATTACTTGCTTCCTAATTAATTTCTTGTAGAATGCAGATAACTATGTTATAACTATATTATTGTCCCAAATCCTAAAATGTCAGTCACTTTATACATTGTATTATAAATGGTTACATAACGTAGGTGAAAAATCATCCCATTACATATAAGCTTCCATGAAATTTATCGTCAAAATTATTTTCAAAGCTTGGCCAGTCGTATATAGTCCATTATTCCATCTAAGACACCTTCACAAGTGAAAACGGAAATGTCCTTTTCGTGTTGCAATACGACCAGCCTGCTGCTTCCACTGCATCCATCCTGTTGTGGATCTCGCAGCATCGTTCTATGAAGGAGGGTTGGCTTTACTAGAAGCAACATGTGCATTGCTAGGCTTCCAATGTGACTGGCCTAGTAATATAGTAACAAGGGGAGGTAATAAAAACTCTTGTGTAGATTTTTATTTTTCAAAGTTTTAATTCTACAGTTTTCTGTAATCAATACTGTTTGTTGTTATTGATATTATATTCGTTGTTCTTCCTGTAAAATAAACATACCACCTGAAGTATTATCAAAATTAATTTAATTACCATTTTAGTTCTCATTTAGCATTGTAGATATTTTAATTCAAATATATTTTATATATATATTGTACATAAGATTGTGTGATAATTGTTTTAAGAAATGATTTTGTAATTATTATTCTATATGAGAAATGTCATTAATTTCCTGAAAAAAAATGGCCTTTTATTTGTGAAATTGATGAATTGCTTGTAATGCTGAGTTTGCTCATGATGCAGTCAGTGCAGTTTGCTCATGATGCAGTCAGTGCAGTATTATGCATGAGACAACAGTTGTGTGATATGTGTGATGTGGTGTGATTCTGATTCTGTTAATTTTGATTCCATGATGATTGAGTATGTGTATTATTGTTGGCTACTGAGTGAATTCTGAGGTTAATACTGGTGCTGATTTAGCTAATTAGTTAGTTTGTTGTTAATTAGTTAGTTATTAATTAATCTAACATTCGGTGTTCAAAATGCAGAATAACTTTTCGACATTTGCCTCTGTAAAATATGTGAAATACAGACTTATGAACGGTACATGTAATAACATGACTGGGCGTCAAATCCACATTAGTCAAGATGACCTTGACCCCAGTGTTGATGAATTTACTGTCCTAGATTTATTTCTATGTCATTTTAAATCCATCGGTGAACTATGTTTTGTGCCAAAAATTGCGACAACGTGAGACGTGCACACCGACGTTTTGTGTCGCCAGTATTGTGTTTCTAGTTATGAGCAGACTTTAAAATGTTTGACTTGACATTTGGTATTCAGCAATATTTTGTATTTGTCTGAGCAGTTCAGCAATATGTGATACTATTACTTTAGTGGACTATTTTGGTGTTTGTTTTGTCGTGAGTGTTTGCTCATCAATAACATACCATGTATTTAGGTCACGCCCAAGTAGCTCAGTGGATTAATTTTTTTAATCAATGTTATTTGTTGATGAAGTATTATTTCTATTTGTTATTGTAAAGAATGCCAGAAATATATAGCGAATCACAGGTCAGATATTTCTTGTGTATCACTACAAAAGTTTTAACCACTGTTTACAAATACAATGAATTACGGTATTATATTTACTAGTATTATATTTACTAGTATTATATTTACTAGTATTATATTTACTATATTTACTAGTATTATATTTACTAGTTTGCTGTTTATGGAAAAGACTACTAGTCCATGTGGTTTGTAGTGTACAGAAGAGATCCATGCTCTCGTCCTTATCTATGGACATTATGGTCATCTGTCTTTCTTTATGGACATTCTGGCCCAGATTTTTCCTTGGTCTGGGTATTTCTGATGACCTCTGACCCCTCACATTCTGGGTCTGTTCCATTTTGTGTAGGGGTGTTGCGGGGTTAGTCTAGCATTGGAATAAAAACCAATAAAGGCATAGCTACATGTATCTAGAATTACCCCAATATTGGAAATGGGGGAAAGTCAACTGTATTTAGCTAATGGAGGACACATGAAAAATGACAGTCGCATGATTAAAGTTTTCCTCTCCATGATTCAATAAAACCGTTCCATCGTTCAATAAAACCGTTCCATCGTTCAAAAAAAAACGTTCCATCGTTCAATATAACCTTTCCGTGATTCACTATTTAGAATTTGTTTCTGGTTGAAAGCTTTCTGAGTACTGATTGGATACTCAAGCTGCGGTAATATCGTAACATGGCTAATAGACTCGATCAATGCTCAACAATCAATTAACAACTAAATGTGTAACCTAGGTAGCACATCGATGTTCACATATGATTCGCCACATTCCTGTGTATGTGATTATTCATAGTTAGGCTACACACAGTTAGTGTTCTATTTCTCATTTCCATGACCAGTTTTAGCTGTAGCTGATTTTAAATAATAATCTTTTTCTATTTCTATTTTTTTTTTAAAGTGATACTGACAGTATTATGTCAGTTCAGCTGAGTATAATGTGAGAGATTTTTACTGAGTATCATCGCGTATGGTTGAAATATTTCCGCTGCGACATAAAGCACCAATTCATTCATTTTATTGAGAGTAAAATGTAGCTCTGCTCGCTTTCTAAAACATTGGATTGTTGTGTAATAGACAGTTGTGATGACTAATTTAATTTAAAATGTTTTTAATTGAATGTTGTGTTGGGGAAAAAAGGTATATGAGGAGAGATGAAAAACACACACAAAAAAACTAAGTGTTTGGCCCAACAAACATTAATTGCAATTTTGAACACTAACATTTAAATAACTCCTCATAACCATGGAAACAGGTCAGGTCCATTCCATGTCTTCAGTTTGGGCACCGTCTGTGATGCCAAAATTAAATGTTTCTTTAACCTTCTTGCTGCTGGGGGCAATGATATGTGCCCTATGGTGCAGTGATGGTGTTTAGCCCAGCAGGGAGAGGGTTCAATGTCGTGCTGCCAAAGATGTCTGTTTGAATGTACTTTCATTGTTATCTGAGTGATGGTACTTTCTGTTTCTGGTCAGGTGGGCAGGTCGGAAGATGTGAGAATGATCTTATATGTAATTACCCTTATAATTAGAACCATGATTCGAACACCTAAATTAATCAGAAAAAATCAAATAAAATGTCCATCCCTAAAAATACGAACATGACCAATTTTTTCAAATATTGATTTTTCTAATTATTCAAACACAATCATTATAATTTTGTATTTTTCTAATAATTCAAACAGCTACAAATTTAATTATTGTCTCCTGTTCTAATTATTAGGGGTATTACTGTACCTGTATACTTCATCCATCGGAAACATTTGTCATGGTGTACAAATGTGTTAAATGTGTATCATTCTAAAGCAAGTGCAAATATGCAAATTATGCAAATGAAGGCTAGTCCCAATGATATAGTGTCTTCCCAAGTAGCACAGACTGTAGGTGTTTACAACACAAGTAGCACAGACTGTATATGATTTCAAAGTAGTTAGGAAGAATGAATGCATATAGCCTATATTACATAGTTATGCCTTGATCAACACGAATTTACATTGTAGCATATCCTGGTCATTTAGTCATTGCTTAAAATATTCTGTTATAATTATTAGGACAGGTTCCATTATATGTCTGTATGTTATTACTGGACAAGTCTACAATGTATGGTAAAACATGATGAGGGGGGGGGGGGGGGTTACGTACGAGATAAGGAATAAGTGATTTTGAATCCCTTGTGTTGCGTTGTGATGGTTCCGCTGACAAACTTGATGAACATGTTGTCTCCTGATCCTAGAAAACTCTTAGTTTTGCTGCCACAAAGGATTCCAATAATGGGACTAGTTTCCGTTTTACCTGGAAACCATATGGTAACATGTTCATAACGTAAAGCTAGGTATTATATGTATGTCCAATTACAATATACAAGCTGATATTTCCTACTTTCGTTCTAGTCTCAAATTATTATTATGTGGAAAAAACACCAGACGCTTTATGGAAAATGCAGAAACCGAAAGTATTGTTTTCCAGATAAACATTTCCCATGGAAATATAAGCGGAATTGCAAAATGAAAATGAGTAAAATAGGGAAACTGATTGCATCTGTTGTTTTGCGTACCGTCATGAACATGGATAAACTCGGCAGCACATCCGGAACTGGAGGCAATGTCGGTCTCTTTGATGTCGACCAGGAGAGTTCTAGAGTCGGAGGAAGCTTTCTGAATCAACCACGAACAGGCGCGGTTCCTGAAACAGAACGCAAGTCGTGTTCGCAGCCGTTCTCCAAACATTTATAATTGTTTATTCCGGTATATTGTCACTATTTATTTTAGCAATG
Source organism: Lepetodrilus schrolli (assembly GCA_032361225.1). Lineage (NCBI taxonomy): Eukaryota > Metazoa > Mollusca > Gastropoda > Lepetellida > Lepetodrilidae > Lepetodrilus > Lepetodrilus schrolli. The sequence goes on along the minus strand of JAUTBT010077574.1, from coordinate 2,236 downwards.
CCCCTTCCACTCCCTGTTCGGAGTCGGGATCTTGGGCTTTAAGGATTAGTGCTCGAATTCGGGCTTTAAACGTGTGTGGATGTAAATACGTAAATATTCAGTTCGTACAACACTCCGGTATTTAAAAAATACTGTAAATGAGGAAATTAATGCGAGCAGGATATTAATACTAACATTTCGGATAAAAAAATACACAGCCAACGATTCCTTACAATTGTTTTTGTATTGCGCATGATGGTCTATAATATAATGTGTATAGTTCGAAATAGGATATACAAGGTCAATATAAATCATACTTCTAAGATAATACACCAGTCGTGATGCTACAAGTATGCAGCATATGCTATTATTAAGCAATAATAAATATTTACAGTTTGCACTTTCCGATATGTAAATTTAACATTATACAATACCGAGCAATCAGGATATCTTCTATGTTATATCTAAATAGATAATCACACAATACAGCTCTCCTTACAAATGTACGCCTACCAATAGAATATATCAATGTCTATGACAAACTAACTACGTTTCTTTCTTTGAAGAGTATACTTCAATGTAATGTTAACATCAACATACCCGACGTAGCCAATAGGGTATCCCTGGGACACGATTGTCGTATCAAAGTTTTCTCTGTTGTTCAGTTGAATAACGGAATCGCATGGCAGAGGTTCTGTAAATTAAATTGTAATTTTGGTACAGTACAGAACACAAGATACATGTTTTATGAAGATATCTGCCCATTGGCACCTGAAATTCACTTCGACTTCTCGTATGTATTTCTATTACGAATTCGATACAGAGGGATCTAAATAATGATAAATAAGGAATTGGTCGGGACCGAGAATGTGCTTCGACATACTATGACGTTCGATACTCGAGAGTTCGACACAACGAGGTTTGTATATTATATCTACATGAAGACGAAATACATTTATAAACAATTGGATGATTGTACCGCAACTTTGAGGCCTATTTCTGAGTAAGGACGATTTCATTCTCAACTCAAATTGTATATGGGGATCTAAATTCTGTATGAGAGAACTCAATCTCCATTCTGTAGGCAACCTGGGTTGCCTATGTCTAATCCAGGAAGGAAACGGTTAACAAGATATACACATACCAGATTGTTGTACATATTGCAAGTTAAATCCTTTAACTGATCCAGAAGAGTCTGTAATGAAGACAAGCGTGGCCAGATGTCCTAGAGTCTGGTAGGCCACATGATGTATGCTTCCACATAGACTCTTGTACCTTTGACTAGCATCTGCCGTGACCTGTCCTAGAAAATAAGTGGATAACTTTTTTTGCTTTGGAATTGCATATTGTGGGAGTAAAACCTACAATAATGTGTGACGGTAACATTCACATCTGTATATCAAATGGAATTATATGCGTGGATTTGAACGTGGAACATTATTATTCTAGATCTCTTTTCCATAATTGACCAATATATGATTAACAAAATTATGTTGGGGCCAGTAGTCATTTTGGACATGTACATTTAGCTTTATAGTATTTTAATAAGGAAGAATGTCCAAATGTCTACAAGCTCCTAGGCCTAGAAGCTCTGACCGTCATACCAGCACCACGCAGAGATGACGGCCAGAGTGTACCGGCCTACAGGCTCAAGGAACTTATCAAAACATTGCAGACGCAGTGAGAGAAGGATGGCACCAGATTCATCAAGCTAATTTCCGAACTTTGGTAGAAAATTCCCCTCAGGTTTCGACGAGCCTTAAGTTGTTATGTTGTAAGTTTTTAAAGTATAGTATAATCCTCGTCACCATAACAAACATCAACATCAAGCTAACGCTAGAACCATAATCCACATGATGTGATTACCTACAACAGTATAAAAATACGTGTACGTTAGTATGGACAATTTATATAATTGATAATTCTTATACAATCTGTTTTAATAGCCACTCAACATACTTCAAATATGCAAATTATAATGTTATATTTAAGCTTACCATCATAAACTCTTAACACATCTCCAGTGCTACAATCTGATTGGGTATTATTAGTAAGCACTTGAAAGTCTGTTCCAAGAATCCTCACATTCTTGTGTGAATCGGAAGGTCGGATGGTGTACACACAGCGTAGATTACTACAATGGATTTGTTCTAGTAAATTGACGAGTGTAGAAGCATCGAGAACAGAGAGAGAGAGAGAGAGAGAGAGAGAGAGAGAGAGAGAGAGAGAGAGAGAGAGAGAGAGAGAGAGAGAGAGA
>JAUTBT010077563.1:7500-13144 GCA_032361225.1 Lepetodrilus schrolli | reverse complement strand
CAGAGTCAGAGATCTTGTGATGTAGATCAGAGTCAGAGATCTTGTTATGTAGATCAGAGTCAGAGATCTTGTGATGTAGATCAGTCAGAGATCTTGTGATGTAGATCAGAGTCGGAGCATTCAAATCAATAATTTATTAAACCAAATCAGTAAAGTTGTTAAATCTCTCTTCCATTTTCTTCTTACATTTAGCCACATATATCCCACATGGCTACATACTTTAAAAAGATAATTGGTTAACAAGCTACAAATTGTTCTTTCCACAAGAAACAATGACAGTTTTCTAAGTTTTTCCTTGTAGTGAAAAACCTTGCAGTTCCATAGGCTATAACCTATAACTAGTTATGTATGTACTTTGATTTGACAATGCTCCTATTGTTCACAGTGTTTCTCTTTCTGTCTCTCTGTGTGTGTTGATTGGTTCAGTGTACATAGCATACATCCAAGTAAGACAACTCTATCTGAGATGCATGGCATTACGTAGTACAGAGTGTATCCTAGCCTCGGGGAGCTGTCCTCTCTCTAGGGGAATGTATGAAGCACGTACTCAGTGTCGTAACGTTGCTGTTGTAGCTGCTGCAGCGGAGGATGAGGAGGAAAGAGGGGAGGGAGATGAACGACCTGCAAAACCTCGGAAGAAGAAAAGCAGCAAAAGCCCTGCCTCGGGTGAACAAGAGGAGAGAACTCAGATCGACGATCGACCAGAATCTGTGATGACCGAGGAGACTCAACTCTATGGACCAGGTTTGTGTTTTTATTGTTTTGGAACAATCTCTGACGGTGTCCAATCTAACTGCCAATCAGAATATTTGTTTTAAGTTTGGAAAAACTTAATTTAACCCTTTAAGGCCCAGTGACTGATAGATCAGTTGAAAATTTCACCCCCCGTAACCCCAGTGACTGATAGATCAGTTGAATTTTTCACCTCCGTCGAGACCTAGTGACTCATAGATCAGTTCACCACACGTGTTTCAAATACATGACCTTTTGTATTTGCATGATACAATTTTGGAGTAACTGCTAGAGTGCTGCTTTCTATTCTGTTCTACGTGTGCAAGTGCTAAAAATGGCGCAGCTACAGAAGCAACGTAGGAGGTAAGCCCTTTGATGTCGCCGGGCCTTACGTAGCCAGGGCACTCTAATAGGTAAAGGGTTTTAGCCATGTGATAAATGTAAGACAAACAATATCTCGCACAGCAATCATAATGCAGGAGATGACATTGTGTTCAGATATAAATGACATCGTCGGACAATGTATGTGGAAGACAGGCCAACATGAATGTTCTGGATCCACGCTATCATTTGTTTACATGCTACCCACGTGGAAAAGCTTGAGGGGTGCGTGGCGTGGCTTTGTGATGTTGAATTCACTGAAAGCTGTGTGTTTTATAGATTTATTGCAGCAGTAGCACTGTATAGTAATTCAGGTATCCTGAGTGACTTTCTAAAGGGACATTATTATTTGGTGAAATTGACATAAGACGGGGTTTGTAAATTTCAGAAGAAGCTGACCTCAGTCCAGAGAGACAGACAGACGATGAGGAGCCAGCAGCTGTAAGTTGTCCATATCATTGATGTCCATCAACAGTTGGTTGTCCATATCATTGATGTCCATAAACAGTTGGTTGTCCATATCATTGATGTCCATCAACAGTTGGTTGTCCATATCATTGATGTCCATCAACAGTTTGTCCATATCATTTATGTCCATCAACAGTAGATTGTCATTTCTATTGATACAATGGCAACAATGCTTAATCATATTTATTCCTTAAATTCAAAATGTATCAATCTTCATGAATACTGGTTCAGTTTTAGATATTCAGAAGATAAGGGTGTCCTTCTCCGTTGGCCCAATGTTAATGGTGGCCAAATCTGTAATTTACAGAGGGTCCCATAGATTTTTAAATGACCCCCCAGGACCTCCTTTCATTTGATTACTGTTGGTTTGTGTCTAATTGAATTAACTACATGCCTTATCTAATGTCAAATATATCTCTGATGTTTCCCTTTACCCAGTTGTGTGATACCGTATTTTGATTCAATCAATTTTGCCTGTGTCTCGTACTCTAGCAGAGCCACACCCAGCAGAAGATGGGCCGGATACGATCGGAAGAGGAGGTGCGCAAGTAAGCAGAGTTGTCTCCGTCTTCGTTGTTATTCGACGTCCACCACAGTAGGCTTGCTGGATGTGTCTAGTCAAGTGTTTATGGTGTTGACTAATTTTGAGAAAGATAAAATATTGCCTGGAGGTTTTGATACTTTCCTGTCTTGACTTTGCTGTATGTATACAAATTTACGAATTCCGACATTATTGTTGATATTTTATGAGAGCTTCATGAGCGTACATAAAAATCAATACATTATTGAATATTGATACCTTCATATTAAAAAAATAAAATGTGATGATTTATTTTTATTTAGAAATAATGAGATTTACTAGAAAAGACAACTGTGAATGTTTAAGATTACTATTCTGTATTTTTTAATACCTGTTTATTTCGATACTTAGGCGGCTGAAGCAGTTGCAGCATGAGATGGTGGGTGGGGAGAACATGCACAATGAGGAGGTCAAAGTGCGGCACCAGCAGAGAATGACTCACGCTGAGACGCGCAGAGAAAAACTGGCCGGTAATTAGGGACTTGTTATTATTATAAATTGTAGGGCCATTTGATTCCCAGGTTTACAGATTTTTCTGGGATAATTTTGGCTCTGGCAGTTGATAACCGTCGCTCAGATAATCTTTTACAGTATTGCCAGCCGGTGCTCGCAGGGTTACTGCAACATTCAGGACTACGGATGTTGCAGGTTTCCTCCTGCCCTAAACTGACAAGCCGTGATATAAGTGAAAGAATCTTGAAAGCGACTCTAAACCCAAATTCATAAATAAAATAAAAAAGAATTGACAGCAGCTGAAAGAAGTGCACGTAAAATATCACTTTAAACATTAGTAAGTTTTGAAGCACTCGTAAAATACCAATTATTTGGCAATAGCCACAGAAATATAAGCAATCTAATCATCATGTAAATAATGTTATGTTCAAATTCTTCCAGATGCTATTGCTGACATGGAGGATGACGGCATAATGATCGCCATCTACGACAACATCCACGACGAACTCCGAGCCAAAAACTTACTGCTCGAGAAAGAAAAGCAACAGGTTGACAGAGATTAACTTGATAATGTTTAGTGTTTAGTCATTGTCAGCTATTTCTATTTTTACATATTTCATCAAATATTTATTCATCACTTTGAAAATGCCCTCATAGAGTATATTTAGAGGTAATATTTAAAACTATTTGGAAATCTAGTCAGGAGGGCATGTATATATGAAACATGTCAGCAGTGACATGAGTGAAATCATCTTGAAAGTGGGTCTAAATCAAAATTCTTGGTTGAATACAACTGTATGTATTTACGACTGAAGTTCTAGAACTTACTTATGTTAAAAGTGATATTTTATGTGCACTTCTTTGAGATTCTGACAATATTTTTTTTGGCTTTAATTGGAGTTTAGAGTTGCTTTCAAGATTCTTTCACAGCTTGTCAGTTTAGGGCAGGAGGAAACCCACAACATCCGTAGTGATGAATGTTGCAGTAAACCTGCGAGCACTGGCTGGTACTGAAAAGACCAAGGATGATATTTGCAGATAGCACATCCACTCAACATCGCGTCAGAAAGGTAACTTGCGCAAACCTTGATGTGATTTGAACATGGGCCTTTGGCTCCGACGTCCCAAGCGTTCTACCACTGCGCTACCACTACTCTACCACCCGCCCCTGTGATTTATTATTTCACAGAAGTAATTAGTGCATATTTGTTATCAATTTTCAGATTGAATGTCTGGAGTCTGAGCTTATTGACCAAAGGTCAGAGTTCGAGTTTGACCGCATCGACTACCTGGACGACATCCGCAGACAGAGGAAGGAGATCGAGTTGTACAAGGCGCTGCTCAGCAGGATCCAGCCAATCATCCGCAAGGACTGTAACTATAGCAACATTGACATGGTCCAGAAGAACTGTAAATGGGACGACACTCACGACACGTGGATTCTGCCGAAAATAACCGTGGATAAATCATCACTGCCACAATCCCTGTCAGGTAATATCTTGACCATTGTCTGGTAATATCTTGACCATTGTCTGGTAGTATGTCTGGTAATATCTTGACCATTGTCTGGTAATATCTTGACCATTGTCTGGTAATATGTCTGGTAATATCTTGACCATTGTCTGGTAATATCTCGACCATTGTCTGGTAATATGTCTGGTAATATCTTGACCATTGTCTGGTAATATCTCGATCATTGTCTGGTAATATGTCAGTCATTGTCTGGTAATATCTTGACCATTGTCTGGTAATATCTAGTGCATTGTCTGGTAATATCTTGTTCATTGTCTAGTAATAATATCTATCACTGTCTAGTAATATCTCAGTCATTGTCTGGTAATATCTCGTCATTGTCTGGTAATATCTCGATCAAATCAAATCCCAGAAGTCTGGCGTCATTGTTCTCGAAAGCTACCTTTCTGATGCGATATTGCTAGGATGTGCTGTCTGTAGAGTGGCAATCTAGATGTCACAGTTATGAAGCTGTCTGTAGAGTGGCAATGTAGATGTCACAATTATGAAGCTGTCTGTAGAGTGGCAATGTAGATGTCACAGCTATGAAGCTGTCTGTAGAGTGGCAATGTAGATGTCACAGCTATGAAGCTGTCTGTAGAGTGGCAACGTAGATGTCACAGTTATGAAGCTGTCTGTAGAGTGGCAATGTAGATGTCACAGTTATGAAGCTGTCTGTAGAGTGGCAATCTAGATGTCACAGCTATGAAGCTGTCTGTAGAGTGGCAATCTAGATGTCACAGTTATGAAGCTGTCTGTAGAGTGGCAATCTAGATGTCACAGTTATGAAGCTGTCTGTAGAGTGGCAATGTAGATGTCACAGATGAAGTTGCAGTGCCCCATGATCATCCTTGGCCTGTCAGTATCAGCCGGTGCTCGCAGGTTTACTGCAACATTCAGCACCATGGCTGACAAGCCGTGAAATACGTGAAAGAATCTTGAGAAAGTGGGACTAAACCCAAAATGTAGAGGCTTCTCAGGAGGATTCAATCCCAGAACTATTAATGTTGTGGTCTGATTCACTACCCTGCTATACAACTGAGATGTAGACAATATGAGTTATTGCTGCTGATATGTAAAACAAGGTTGTTTGATGTTGTTTGATGTTGTTTGATGTTGCAGGTAGTCAAGGAAAAGTGACAAATGGCAACAGTGATGTAGACGACAACAGACTGAAAGAGGTAATACTTTAACTTGAAGTATGTTGCTTGAATATGTTAAATAATGTGAAATATTTCTCGAAAATACAACATACTTGTTGCCTATCAACTATTCCACGACAATATTGTTACTATCGCGTTCTTACTAATCGCCTCCCCAGCAGTACCCCGTGACCACGAACATTGACCCAGGTAATCTGACCTATAAAACGATGACCCTTAATATTTGAATATTGTGAGTTAATAGTCATCATTTTGTCGTGTTATTGCAGAAGATATTTCAGAGTGAGGACAAGTCTGGAAAGTACTTTCAGTCCAAGAGAACTCATCAGCTGCTGCGTGGCTCACCGGAGCCCAT
>JAUTBT010077563.1:0-5000 GCA_032361225.1 Lepetodrilus schrolli | reverse complement strand
ATCTGTTCTTTAACTGTCATGTGGGACTGTGTGTATTGGATGTACACTATGTTGATACAAGTATGACAACAGTTAATTTATGACATGTTAAAAAGAATCCTAGCCTACAACATTCCGTCCATTTTTCAATTTGTGATATTTTAAACTCTGTGATAAACCACTTTATCTATTTTCACACTCTTCATACTGAATTTTAAAATAGATTTCAACTTTATTCCTATTGGATTTGGTCCAATTTGCAGGCAATTGGAAGTTGTTGAAAATCTGAAATGTCAATTTAAATCGTTGACATGCATAGTTATGTATTTAAGTAAATATGTAAATTGTTCAATGCATGTGCCAATTTATGTGTATATATTAATTATGTATTTGTACATAAAGTTTTAATTGTTGTGGTGAGACAAGATGAACACATCAATATATTTTAGTATTGTTATGGTCCCAGTGATCTGATGAGATGAGCGCGATGTTGAACTCAAACATGTTTAGTTTGTCGTGTTTAATATTACAGTGGACCAATCAAATGAGCCAATCTGTGGCACAAAATAAAGAGATGTATTTCACATACCTGAAAGTAATCATTGATTATTTTGACCCATTCATTCTATATATAGAGGACATTGATAGTTTTATATTTCATGTTAATTATTTTAATATAAATGGAGATAATTAGCATTGAGAAAAAGAGTGCAATACAATGATCCACTACCCTGAGACTTTCCATCCCACTCCAACCCACCTGCCCACTTCCGACCCCACCTTCTCCTCCACCCTCCATGACCCACCCACCCCACCCACTTCTGACCCCACCCCCACACCCACCCACCCTCAATGTATCACCTGACATCACAAGCTTGTAAGTTCATACAATGTGTATGTCCACACTATCTCTGGTTAACCTTCATTTCACAAAACTACATTAGATATTAATTCTGTCAAAAATATTTAAAACAATTATGTTAGTATAAATTAACAAAGACTTGTCAACTACTTTGTAATGATTTTCTTAACAGTGTAGATTAATTGACAGTTCAAATAAAATCACAAATAAAAATGTAAATAACTTGCCTCCACCACCTTTGACAAGAAAATATTAATTTTAGAAGACAGTTTGCAGGATACTGTTGCTGTATTGTTGCTGTATTGCTGCTGTATTGCTGTATTGTTGCTGTATTGATATTGTATTCAATATGGACTGCATTGTATGGACATACAACATTTAGGATATGCCATTGCATGGACATAGTATTTAGGATACGTATGTCATTGTATGAACATGCAATATTTAGGATACGTCTTGCCACCTGTCTTCACCGTTCATGTTACAGTGCTGCTTTGAAACATCCATTTGATTTTATTAATATTATTATGTATGTTGTCACACCTCTTGCAACAAAGTTGGGATTTAACAACGGGGTCTATGGATCCTGTCCGTCCATATGTTGTTATTTACGTGTGCATTTATCTAGTTATTCATCGCGTTGGGTGTTCAATAGATATTCCATTCATCTGAAGAATTAAAAAATGATTTGAGATGTTTTGGAAGCAGTGGAAACCTGATAAACTCTGAAGTTGACTGACAGTATGACCCCCCACACCGTGTTGGATACGACCAGGTTCAGCCCAGTTTAAGTCGGCCAACATTGATGGGCTAGCTTTTTCCATTTTTCTTTCGTTTCCAATTGGAAGTTTTATTCACTAGCATTGTTATACAAGTATATAGTTTGGGGCAATAGTAGTTATAATTTATAGAGCAAAGCTTGTCAAATATGTTTTGTAGATGCTTTGGATGTTTATTTATTGTTTATGTTTTTATTTGCATATTATCTGATTTCCTTATATATCTTTATTTGTTCTTTTTGGGATTTGTGGAATGTGTATTGGTCAAGCAATTATCAGTGTTCAAAATCCAAACTAGAATGTATTTGTTTCCTATCCTATCACTTGTGGATTAGCCTATAAACACACTTGCCAAATATAACCGTGTTTCATTAGTTAACAGAATTGCGCCCTAGGTACAACTAAAACTGAAATGTTTTGTGTGAATTATCAAAGTAAAACTTTGCAAGTTCATGATCACGTCCTAACGCATCTAGTCACGTCACGTGACGTCACGTCACGCTTAGTTAAATTACAACACATTGAAATACCAGTGGTTGCGTTCCAACGATTGCCATGTCCGTCCGTCAGTCCGCCCGTCAGTCCGTCCATCCGTATTTTCTTTTCAGGAGCAAGTATACCCAGTGTTCCATTCCACAGAACGATCTTAGCGTTACGGAAGTCGTAACTACCCTATCGCGATGGTACGACCGTAGCGCTAACTCCTATAGATACACTAACATAGTATAGTATTGTCGACATATATCCGGAGTAAAATAAAGATTATTCGTTTTTTTCATGGAGTTACGACTTTCGTAGCACTAACTCTTAAGGCTCGTTCACACGGGTCGATCGGTCGTACGACGAGTCTAGTTCGATTGGTTGAATGAGTAGAACTTGCATTATTTGTTATAGTTGCGACTCTCGTACAGCGCTACGATCGTTCTGTAGAACCGTAGATATGGAGTCCTGGGTTTTGTTTCACGAAGCTCTCATATCTAGTACGAGACCAAAAGCACTCTCTTGGCGATCTATTCTACATGTCGATCGGGCAGTTACGAGAGTGATTTTGTCTCGTAGTAGATCACTGGAGAGCTTCGAGAAAAGAATGCCTTGCTCTGTACCACAGACCGATCGTAGCGCTACGAAAGTCGTATGTCTATGTTAAAGTATAGGAATTACGATTCTCTTAGAGCTACGATCGTTCTGTGGAACCGGAGGCCAGCTGCCCAATGCTTCCCATGGTAATGTCGATGAAGCAAAGTACATATTAATTTTATTATCAAATTCATCATTGAAAACATAAAATTAGTTCTTTATAAACTGCTTACAGTTCTGTAGCTACCAGCAAACGGATATTTGCAGTAATTTAGCCGGAGACTGGATTTTATTGCATTTGTATGGAGGGTCCACAGTAATTCACTCGAGACTGGATTAATCAGGAAATTTGAAATTGTACGACTGTTAGTAAGAGAGCTAGCTCGAGATTCAGACCATACCACAGTCATTGATCAGTAGGGAAGGTTAGAGGAATCTCGATTCTTTGCATGTGATGAATATGTGATGATCTGTGACGATTGCAAGAAAATAGAAAGTTAGTAGATTCAATGAACATGATTTTTGCGAGTTCATTGAGTCTGGCTGACTGTCTTAGATGCATTGTATATTAGGAGGAATAATATGTTGTGAAAAATTGGAGGAATTTCCAGTTGGATATTTTACTCATCAAGTGGGAATTTTCTATACTGCTATTAATATTTTTCTGAAGCATGATGCTGACGAAATCTTCATGTTATTATCCTTGCAATAAAAAGGAATACGACCACCAATTCATTCAACAATGTACAATGAGAACAAACGGAAACGATATATTATTATAACGGTCACGTGGACGTTGTAGGATGTTTAAGAGTTTTATGGAATGGAATGTAATAAGTGTAAGACACCCGTAGGCTATCAGTGACTACCAGAACACTTTTATATAACTAATTAATATTACTGACTTTAGTGTGGAGGGTCTGCACACAGATACATTCCTATCTTCATGATCAATGCACGACGCGAAGAAAAAGTTATTTCCATGTTTGATTGAAAAGACGTCTTGAGATGTCTCTGTTGAATTACACTGTTACTGTTGGATGGAGAAATTGGCATCACTTGGTGATCACGTGACTTCAACATCTCTGTCACTTGTCACTCAGAAACTAATAAACGTGTGCAAAAGAGGTCTTGTGCTGTTCTGTTTTGAGAGTTGTACCAGATATATTAGCGCGAACCACAGCTCGAGCTTAATTCCACAGACGTCAATAGTACAGATAGCTTATGTGTGATAGTGACGTCATTGATATGTGTGGAAGTGACGTCATTGATATCTACAAGGCGACCATTTCTGTAACAATCTCCAGTTACTGGTAGCAACGAATGGAGACGCTAGAATAATACCACGTTCCCTTTCGCATTCATTTCAATTGTGCTATTGCTGAAAGTAAGACGTCATTGATGCTATTCCGATGATTCCACTATAACAGGCCGATATAAATATCTCGTGATGTATAGTAATAACCAAAAATGGTCACCGTACTTCGTTTCAGGGACTAGCGAAATACAATGATTAAGTAATCCAAAACAGTATTCATTCGCATACTTGAAATCAACCGGGAAGTTGTTCGATCATTTTTAACAATGGATTTTACTTCCCATGAGTGTATCGCGGCCACGAAAATATGTGAACTGCAATGATGGAACTGTCCTTCACGTTTAGAAAGAAAAGAAAAAACCCAGAAAACATGTAATGTATATTACATACTGTAATTATAACATGTCATCGGGGCCCCATTGCTCTCAACACCTGTAGCTGTATTGCTAGTCAACTTTTACGGACCCGCCACAAGTGTAAGTCTACAATAGTTTTAGTTAACTCTCAAGTATTGAGTCGGCTCCGTGGCGTAATGGTTGGAGCGTCGGCCCGGAGTGCGGAAGGTCGCGGGTGCGATCCCCGGTCGCGTCCTACCAAAAGACGTTAAAATATGGTACTTGTTGTTCCCCTGCTTGGCGCTCAGCATTAAAGGGGTAAAACAAGGACCGGTCGGCTCGGAGTCTGTATACTGTGTCTGGGTGGGGTATTCATGTTTTATCTGCGGCATGATATACCTCCAAGTGAGCTAGCACTATAAAAACTGGTGGAAATCCAGCCTATCAGCAGGAGCGTGTACTACTGCAGGAGTCGGTAGATGCTGGTCTCACAGGCCTCGCTGTCATCCTCACCATAGCAAATGAGGCAGCGCGTATCAAGTTACAGGACTTCCTTGATACAACAGGCCTAACTGACCAACTCTAGGTCCGCAGGGTATAACAACACGTACCCCACTACTCCTACCCCGGAGTCCAGGAGAGACAGCCAA
>JAUTBT010077552.1:0-13144 GCA_032361225.1 Lepetodrilus schrolli | reverse complement strand
CAAGACCAAGGATGTTAACTGCATTGCCACTCTACAGACAGCGCATCCTATCAATATCACGTCAGAAAGGTAACTTTAGCGAACATCGATGCAAATATTGATGCCGGGACCCCAGGGCAGGATTTGAACCTGGAACCTTTGGCTCCGAAGTCCAACATTCTACCACTGCGCCACCACCCACCCATTAGTGTACAAAACAGTCAGGTGCATATCTAGGGGTATTGTAATTTCAATTCGCCAGTACTACAACTGTATTATGTTTAAGTTTTCTTTAAAAAATAAAGTTAGCTAGGAAATTGATATCGATTTGGCTGCGTCTGTGTATGTGCCTATAGGCAGCTACGCACCTGGCTGTACTCTCCGATTACCTCCATATGTGGATCTCACCAGCTTTACTTCCATCTAAAACTCCATTTTATTCTCTTTACTTTGATTTAACCATTTACTCAACAGGCCAATAAAGAAAGCAAGATGGAAACACTATTCCCCATTATAGTCCTACTGTTGAATCTCTGCAGACAGTGTCTGAGTGGGGGAATGCACAGAATGGATAACCTGTGGGTATTTGATGGCTAAGTGGTTCATCTTCAGGCTGGCAGATTGGGACAAGCTTGACCACCATGTCCCCCAGGCTTGTCTTCATAAGATTTCTATTCCTGGACAGATCTCACCCGCAGTCCTTCTCGCCATCAATGAGGGTATCCTACATGCGTATCCCTGCTTCAATTTCATTCTGATTGTACCGAGGCAAACAGCTGAATCTCAGGGCCATTGCTGAACAAATGGCATTGATCTTCATCTTTGCGTGAAGACTTCTGTATTTAAAAATCGATGGCAATGTGATTGGTCGATGTGTTTGTCAGGTGATGAGTGCCCGACAGATACAAACAGACAACAAACAAATTTCCAGGAATGTATGGTGCTGACACGATAAAGTAAAGATCAGTATCCAGTTTCAAAAAGAAGAGGGAAATGTCGATGTCTCAAATGTCAATATGGAAAAAAAAGTTAAATCAAAATCCAAGATCTGGCAACATTTGAAAACCACCTTCCATAGATAAAAGAAGCATGGCGTTGAAGTCTGTAGGAATAACATAGAAATTGTACTGGTAATTGCAGCGCTCGATCAGTCACCTTCACATTACTTAAAGACAAATTGTATTTTTGTCCAATATAAATAACACTTCCATGGTTAGGCCTGAACATTATTGCAATTGGTTAGATCTGAATATTGATTCCATGTTTAGACCTTGATATCAATAATATTAAAAAAATGCATTAATAGCTCCATACATCATGGAATTGTTTTTTCTACATCTCGAGACCACTGCTCCATCATGTAGGTTTCTCAAGAGTTCTATACATGCCTCTCACAATTTTGAACCTCCATTTTCATTTTCAATGGTAACGCTACAATTCCATTCCGAAATACTTCTACTTCAATTTGATTTTTGACTCCAATCGATTGTCACACTTGGCAGATTGCGATCCAGATTGAATTTTAGAAATTCTAGCAGTCAGCATTGAGGAGGCCAAGATATACACATGTACAAAACTGTGAATGGTGTAGACTTGATTGTGGCCATCAAGGAAATATTAAAACCACTGTTACAATGATGAAAACATTCGACATTTCAATTATCTGTCAATTATCTGTCAAGACACACTGACCATCAATACGTCCAAAAGTTTGTGCATCCTTTTTTTCATTGTACAAGGCCAAGGACCAAGTTGAATAATGAATCAACATTTTGTATAATTTTAACATGTTATGCAGGAGTAGTAATAGGAAAGGGAGAGTTAAGAATTTCCCATGAGGAACTACAACTTAATGGGTTAAAACAACATGCAAAATTACACCATATTGATTTATTGATTACTTCAGTGAGGAGTTTGCAAGTTAGGATGAAATTGAGAAGCTTTGAACTGGCATCTTCCTTCTGTGACCAATCACTCTGGCAGTAAATTAGGATCAGCAAACTTCAAGTCAAACCAAAATAAAGCCATTTTCACCTCGAAAATAAAGCCATTTTCCACTTGTCCCACGAAAATTACCCAATGTTGCATGACTGTTTTTCATTAGAGAATATTTCAGTGATAATGTCAGCCTCAAAACAGGTTGTGCCAAATGTTGCAGAGAATGTGTGAGCACTGGCTGGTACTCAAGAACCGAGGACGGTAACTTCAGTTCTACAGTTCAGATATCGCATCAAGTCATAGCCATATTTGTGGCATGGGTTTGACTTTAGAACCAACATCTGAGGATTTTACCACTGCACTACCACGCACCCCCAAGTAGTCTAAAAGTCTTTTTTTATTTAATAATATATAAAATATTCTAAGTCTAGTAGTATTTTTCTGATTTGTATTGAATAAAACAACATTCATGAGCATTCTTTGATTATTTGTCATTATGCTGGTGAGTATTCATTGGCTATTGCGAGTCCCAATGAGCAATCATTGGATATATATCATTTGTGCTTTTGTACATCCATTGGCTATATATCATGTGATTAAGATAATGTGTTAGCATTATGCAGCTCATAACTACTGGCTATATATCATATGTGATTAAAATAAAATAGCTATGTATCATGTATATTGTACAGCATTCTTAATATAGCTGCTTGGAAAATACTAGAAATTGTATTGAATTGGCGACGAGGAATCAAATTGTTCAGTGTCAGGAACATGATCAGTCTATTCTGTAAACTTACAGTACATAATTACAACCAAAAAGGAAAACGTTTGGTCAATAATGCAGAAATATAAACATCATAATTTAGAGAGAATCAAATATGGTGAGAATGATCTGTATGTGCGGAAACCTAGTCCAGACATTTCAAACCTAGTCCAGACCAGACATTTCAAACCTAGTCCAGTCTAGACATTTCAAACCTTATCCAGACATTTCAAACCTAGTCCAAACCTAGTCCAGACATTTCAGACCTAGTCCAGACATTTCACAGAACACATGGACATGAATACATTATATACCAGTCTGTCAGTCCATTACATACCAGTGTATCAGTCCATTACATACCAGTGTATCAGTCCATTACATACCAGTCCATCACCTCTTTTGCTATGTCAGCAAAATATTCTTTCAAGACTTTTACATAATAGTAGAATAGTCAATAGCATGAACTCATAATATAATTCTAGATATAGAAACTTAGAAATACAGTCAACCCTCGGTATACCGCTACTTTATGGGTCCACGAAGTACCCCCAGCGTTATTGCATATAGCAATTTACGCATGTAATACCTATAGTACACTTCAATACATCTATATTGCATGGTGCTTTCATATTGATTGTTTGTGCTATGAAAAATAAATCTCTTGCAGTTGTACTTATGCAGCGAATTCCAGAATTAAAAAAAATTCAGCTAGATCCATTTTTTGTTACCACGCATGTCAGCCAGCCCAATTCTTTTAGAGTAAAAAATGGGGTCCACGGTTGACCGAGCGGTTTAACCAAATGCGCGATGTCATGAAGGGCGTTATGTCGGGGGTTCACTGTACACACAAGTCAGCAATGTGTATTCTTTCTTGACATGAACCTTTCCACAACAATGGAGTACTTAGCCCATTGTCACTCATAGTGCCAGTAAATAAAAGCATGGAAGTACACAGGAATTAATTGCAGTGCATTAATATGTTCAATATCAGTTTAGGTGTCCATATTGCCTGTATTGGATTTCCACACACACTACAGTGAAATGTAAGCCAGCTATCATGTTTTCCTAACATGTTTTCCTAACCCAACTAGGTGATAACACAATACACAGGAGTGTCTCAATCAGCTATTGATGACTGACCATGATCAATGGAACTTGCCAATAGATGCAATGTTTGTTACCATGGTGATGGAGTTGTGTTTATCCTGGGATGGGCCTCACCTAGGGTAGTCATCAGTAATGATCCACACACGGGTAAACGGTAATCAAATTTAACAGCTAATTAACAAATAGAGAAAACACTGGAAAATATTACACTGAGCATACAGGCATTGTGTTAAAAGCTGACTGGTTTCGACCTCAAAGACAACGAGCTGGTCCTGGGATATTATTTTGGAACCTTTGGATTTGCAGACAATCAATCAGAATGCAATATATCTTCTTCCTCTGGTGCAAGTGAACTAAGATTGATAACCATGTAGAGTGCATCCAATCACTCCAGTCTGGTATGAAAACAGTTCATACCATAAATAACACATCAAATCCCAGTGGGATTCAAACCAAATGTATCACAGGAGCATGCTCTATCTACATGTCCAAACTGTATCACACTATACACCAACTTGTATATAAAGGATTACACTATACACCAACTTGTATATAAATGATTACACTATACACCAACTTGTATATAAATGATTACACTATACACCAACTTGTATATAAAGGATTACACTAAGCAACCACTTTATGTATAAACAAAGTACAAACTAACAGTTGGTTGGTTAAATTGGAGTTTAGAATCGCTTCAAGATTATTTCACTCACATCATAGCATATATTATGTGTCCATGCCTTGCCTGCTCTAGACAGGATTCCCACCTGTTTTTGTTGTTGTTAAGTACTAGTTCACTGGAATATTTTACCACAATGACAACATGAACGTAGAAACTAACTGATAATAACCATCCAAACACATAGTAAGCACCTACAGTGGAGCTGTATGGATGTCACTGGACACTTGAAAGACTTGGTATGTTAATCAGGTCCGTAAACCAGGGAGTCAAATACTGTAACTATGGCCTCAGATTCCATGAAGTACATTTATATACTGATGTGCAGTCCAAGACATGTGCCTATATTGGTGTATTTAAAGACAACAAAAACATATTGGTTCCAAATTTATATTATTTAAATTAATTGTAGATATATATTATTTAAATTGTAGTGAATAATCATTTCCTGGTATTGCTTCTTTTAACTTATACTTATGCTTGCAGTTGTAGTCAGATAAAAAAAAAAAAGTGTGAATTAATAGCCCCAAAATACTATTATTTCTCTAACTTTTAAACATTCATGCTGTATAATTGTTTCAACTACAAATTCTCATTTTAATTTCCTGTTATAAATTTTTTACTCATATATCAAGTTTCATATGTAAAATGTCATCGATTTTTTAATGCATTTTCAATCCATCACTATATCAAATTATATATATATATATATATATATATACCTGGTACAGGCTATTAATAAATACTTAGTACAGTGAAAATAGACCAACATAATGTAATTATTGATAAAGATATTCAATGAAAAAAAAAGCATTTCTCATCCAATCAAACAGAAAATTTGCCCGTAATGCTTAATTATGATAAGAAAATTGCCTGTCAATGAGGATGTTATTGGTTGAATCGAGGCCATGATTGGAAGGAGGATAATTGACAGGAGATAACAAGGATAATGCACAGGATAGAATAATGATAAGACAGGAGATAATGATAATGATCAGAGGATGATAATAGACAGATGATAATAAGCATGAGATAAGTATTACAATAGACAGGGGAAAATGTTGATGAAAAACAGGGTCACTTCCACCAAACAAAACAGAACTATGTCTGGACAGGTTAACAATTACGGTTGGTGCTTCAATCAAAATTAATTTCTTTCCACAATATATGGTATCTGTGGAATTCAATTATTCATTTCAATTATACTACTATTATACTCTGAAATTCCATAAATATTTCATTTTAGAATTTAGTAAGTTATTGGTCATAGAACATTAAAATAGTATTATTAATATAAAAATCAATATGGAATTATAATCAATTATACCATAATTTTACAGAGTTACTTTATCAGCCTCGATGTAAAATTATTCGTAATTTGTTGGACGATGCCTGTACAATACAGCACAGTGCCACACTTCTAGCGACATGACAACAACACTAGCGACATGACAACAACACTAGCAACATGACAACAACACTAGCGACATGACAACAACACTAGCAACATGACAACAACACTAGCAACATTACAACAACACTTTCAGCTTCAAACAACAGGGTATGATCTCATTAACATTCCACCAGTGTACTGTACATGATCGTGCACTACTGTGTCTGTAATAATGTGACATGAACACATCCTCCTTCAATTAAATAAAACTGCAAGCCAACTTCTTAAATGAATTAGATAATGATTTAGTTTCAGAGCAAGCATTGACCTTTGGGAAATGACCAGTCATCGTGAATAAGGACTAAAATACACAGCACAGGCCCCCGAGGTACATATATACTCACATCTTTTTCTTTTTGTTAGTAAATCTCATCAGCAATGTAGACGCTGTCATTTCCGACCTTTTCCTCCCTGCCTCACGTTGGGTCGTCTTCCATTTGCGATACAATCTCTGCCACAAAATACTCATCTTGAATCAGACAGATGCAACCACAGATGCAACCCACACTAGTTGTCCAAATTCTTCAACTTAATACAATCCAACAATCCTTAAAAAAATTACTAAAAATTTCCCGTATTCACAAAATCCATTATTCTTTGAACGTACAGCTCCTAATATCCTTGCTGATGATCACAAGGAACTTGTTAGAACTCATTCCATTAGAGACAATAAAGCTAATCATAATTCATCCATGACTTGAAAAAGAGTCCATGACTTCAAAACTCCGGTGCTCAGGTACTTCTCTTGTTGGTCATAGAGGACTCCTGCGACGGACTGAAACACGACGATTCCACCACAAAAATCAGTGTTGACAAAGTCTCTCCACTGCTAGCGTACGCAGCCTGCATTGATTTTCTTTCTTGTTCGTTAGTCGATACTTGGGAGTGATTTCAATACTCGCCTCTCGATTCCGTATAGCACCAAACGGTGCCGATATCTTGCCAACCCCAATTTCAATACACTCTTTTATATTGCACCTCTGTTCTGGTAGCCACATCTGATCTGGTCGTAGGTACGTAGAAGACACTGCTGCTCACAGGCCAAAAACTAACCATGTGTATTATGACGGCACGTGGCCGTCTCTATCAGAACAGCGTAGCCGCTTTGTTAAACAAATACAACAAACAGACTCGGAAAAACGTTAACATTGATGGGTGTGGAGGATTTCACAGCCTCTTGGAAGCATACATCATCACCAGAGTTAGAAATGGACATCATATAAAACCTGCCAAGCTTATAATGGTAGACATGTAGATGACTGGCTTCCATGACATATCGCCCATTGTATTTTTAACATGAAGTCAATAATGGCAAAATCCACTTAGAAATTTGTCCGTGAAGAAAACATCAATAAGTTTATGCCATGATTTTAATCATATTTATCGAGGACTCCCGGGATGATCAGGAGTAGATCTAATTGGGGCTTGAACAAGTTTTCCTACACTTTCAACCTCATTCACCTGTATCATGGTGAGACAAGTGGGTTCATTACATGGCCCAAGGGTATTACCAAAGAAAGACGGAGAACTAACAATCAATTCTTGAAGGTTTGCTTCTCAAAGAAAACATCAATACCAAAATGAAGTTAAAGAATTTTTAACCTGAACTCAAATTGATTCAGATTCGACAATGATTTTGTGGAAATTACATTTACAAACTGTCATTTAATCAAGTGGTCATAAATGAAGACAGACATTTGGAGATTTGGAGACATTTAGTGATAATGACAGGTGAAATATCTTGTGGTGAACAAATTCAACCTGAGCCTTCAACCACAATAATAATAATAATAATAATAATAATAATAATAATGACAACAACAACATCGTTGATTAAATTATTTATTATTCATCTACAACTTTAAAAAAAACGAAATTACATTTCCATCTGAAAACGATATTTTAATACACGAGAATATTTCAGACGACTACTGGAAGCAATTTGTTCAGAAAAAAAAATAGATCAATTTAGTTTCCCAAATATGATTAACTCCTCTTATCAACGATGGTAAGCTGCTTCCTTGGTCTCTCCAACTATTCCTGATAACTCCTGAATAATGTAGCCTCAGTGATAATCAGGAATTTATACAATTATTTTCACCAGTGCGCAATCAGGGAGATCAGCCAACTTGACACCTTCCTGTGATATCTGTCTTGTTCAATGTTGCCAGTATAGCCAGTCACCGAGATGATCCACATGTGGTAGGAGGGAAACCTGTAGCAACTATATATAAATATATCTTTTTCAAACCTCAATTTTATTAGCACATTGAGAATGCCTCATGCATGGAGCTAATGCACTATAAATAGACAATTATTTATTATTATTATTATTGTTATTATTATTATTATTGTTATTATTATTGTTATTGTTATCAGCCTGTGATGCCAATTTGTCATTCAAATGCAGTCCTGTGATGCCAGTGTCATTCAACCCCAGGCCTGTGATGCCAATTTGTCATTCAACTGCAAATGACCAACTGATAACGGGATTAAATATATATTACATCCTCCCAATGAATGACAAGCACTTATGGCATACCAATGGACCGTTTCGGCATACTTTCTTACATGTAGTGAAATGTTTGACATGGCATCATCTGCACCCAAAATAACTTGAAGAACACTAACATTTCCATTACTGGGTTGGTAAACCAACCCAAATATATTTTCATTAGCACAAACTTCTCGTAAGCTAACAAGTAAAGATGTGTCCGTTTCATGGTCTGAAGTTTCAAATGGCTCCATCTTGGCCACACAATGCATTGTGGGTCTGGTCTGGTCTGATCTGAACACCCTCGGTCTCTAAGTGTGAGTGAGAGCACCTCAGTGTTGTAGTCTACTAACTTCTCATCTGCATGTGTCTGTGGGGATAGAGCCACTTGCAGGAGGTGTTGGGTCCACATAACAAAGGTACTCTAAAAGTGCGAGGTCGAGGTGACAACTAAGGGTCGACTTTAAGATGGCTGCTAATGGCAGGTTCAGCCAGATCTCCAACAACATGTCGATGCTGCTTAGGGTCAAGTAGATTAATGGCAGACCAATTTGTAACATGCCCAATTTTAGGCAATGATAAAGGAGCTAACATTTATGATATGGGAATGCACTTTAATAATTTGGATAAAATGTTCTCAACCTGGTTTTGGCAGTGACAGGTTGTAACTATCTTATGACAAGTTCAAATTAGCTATATCATAAACATATTTGATATCTAATAGAATGAATATATTTCATGTATACCCTGTTGCCTTTATCAGTATGTATATAAATTGTATGACCAACAAAAATATAAGTAATATAACCCACAATGACATTCTATATATAGGCTGATGAGTAATATAAGTGTCATATGTATAGAACTTATAAGATCATCAAAATGTGAGCAATATATATTGCCCCAAATAATGGTCTTTATATAGACTGATGAGTACTACAGTGTCATATGTACTGTAGGGTACTGTAATGTGTACTAAAGTTATAGATAAGTAATAAAATAACTACTAACCCATTCAATACTCGTGAGCTTCACATTAATTTCACTGGGGAAATATTTTCAGTAATCACAATTATCAGGTGGGTTATACAAACAATTCAATATACTGCAATTACTTTTATCAAATAAACCACAGAAAACTGCCAACATATTTCATAGAGAGCCAACCACAGCCAGATGCAACGAATAGATCACATCAGTGTTATAACATAGAATAAATAACCAGGTGCACATGGCATTGTATTCATTGGACCAAATATTAATCATCATTACTAATGCCAAATTAATGCCCTTGGGCACAGTAGCTCAAGGATGAGAACAAAACAGTTTAAAGAAGATGAGCGATATTGGGATTATAATGCTCAAGAATACTCCAACAAAACATCATCCATCATCCACATTTATAATCTCTGGATCTACTTGGATTGATTGGATAAAGTGAAGGTTTAAATGAGTATCAGTACAGTATACTACTAGTTCTGCCATTTCAGCAGATTTGATGCCACTTAGTCATGTCTACACCACACACACAAGCCCAGAGCACGATGGCACATACTTTTACTTAGTAATGTACACAGAAATGGCAAGCTTGAGCGCGATGTCCATCTTGCATATACTCCCCAGATGACCCCCTCAGGCCTTCATAGACAGTCCAAACCATTTGTTCCAGTCTATCCTGGCTGATGGCTTAGTAAGAGTGTTTATGGTTCTGTACCAAAACCTACATTAAGCACAGCAGACTTTTAAACTACTCTGTAGGGAAGAGCGGATACAATGTAGACTATAGATATGTGTGCTATAGCGAGTATTTAGGGATGAAATGCCATTTTCTAGTCTACATTCGGGCATTATGACATGGCCTTCCTATCCAAATATTGTTTCTGAAACAGTATTTCTAAGTTCTTGTAACCTGCTACTGTGCATAATGTAATAGTATAGGTGATGCCATAGAACCAATGGATATTACTTCATGGTATGGTTCTCATCATGGAACCAATATTGGGCAAGATTTGAACTTTTGGCTTGAAGTCTGACAAATTAGTATTGTACTATTCTGGCCTAATAGTAGATGGAAGCGAATCAGATATCCTGAGCAGACATAAAACTATTTTACAGGGCGGCTATCAAGCTAGTCTCTGATGTCCTTAGAGGCCAATGACAGCAGGAAGGTTATCAGGCTATTCTCCAATGTCTAGGGATGCTATTCCCTTATGTCCGTGGAGGCCATGGACAGCCTGAATGCCATCAGGCTATTCTGAGGTCCAAAGAGGCCATGGATATGCTGAATACCATCAGGCTATTCTCCGAGGTCCAGGGAGGCCAGGTGAACTCCAGGGCACTCAAGACTACTCCTGACACCATTCAATATCATTCAGTATGCTTGTCATTGAAGCCCAGCTGTTCAGTGTTGTGTTTCTGCAACCCTGGGGTCAAGCTCTTACAATGGAAATCCCATCAGGGAACATGATATGGATTAAACTATGAATCAGGACACTGTGGCTGTGATCTCTTCATTGGCCTTGATAAATAATATGAAAGCCCCATGCAGAATGGTTGGAAAACCAATATCCTTTTTTAGCAGTACAAGTTGGTACTAGAGATAGACAGATCCATGTAGACTACATGGATCTGTCTCAGTTTATGTCTGCGTCTTTAAATCTAGATTTGATCAATTTAAACATATCTTATTCATCAGAAAAGGATTGGAAAAAAGTTGTACAGCGTTCTAAATAATTTCTTATCAATGTGAAATCATACATTGTTTTACAAGTAAAAGTCATCATAAAACCAAATAGCTTTGTTTATAAAATTATAATTAACAAAAACTAAAATTAAATATTTCATGAAGCAAGAAACAAATTGCAGTAATAAACAAATTGCAGTATTGCTAACTTACATTGTGTACTTTCATGGACTTTGAGGAATATAATGCAGAAGTTGGTGAAACACTTAATCCTTAGTATTCTAGATTGAACCTGTACATCACCAAGTCACATTTTCTGAAATCTCAAGACGATAAACTGGCAATTCATCATGCAAAATAATGAAGAAAACCAAATTAAATGCAATGGATAGATTACACTTTGATACAGCCAGACCTGAACATCACTAAAAAGCAACCAGTAAAATAATCACGTACCCAAGAGAAAAATAATGCTTAACAACATTTAATAATGGATCTAATGGAATTGTAAAATGTTTCCACAGCATGTGAATCATACTCCCCCCCCCCCCCCCACCAACCCCCCAACTCTGTATTGATCAGTAAAACAATTAAGAAATAGTTGCATATACCACTGAACGATTGCGGTAATTGAATACGAGAAGAGATGGGCATGTCACAGGGGTCGGGTTTCGCCGTGCATGTCTGGCACCTGTATCACGAGCCGCGTCAGATAATCACGCTCCAGCATTGCAGTCACGGGGAGATTAACGGGCCGCCCTTCAAATACCACCATCACCGACGTATAACAACGTTACAGCATCGCATCCCGAGACACTTCCAGTAGTTGACCGTATCAAATGTAAAGCATCTCCTGTTGATTGGTAGGGTGAGTGTGCACTCAACTTCTACTGGGGCAGGAGATCAATCAGGTGGGGGGTACTAAATGGAAGAGTTGTGTTTCCTGTGCCTGTCAAGTCTTGGTGTCATACAACTCACCATTAAAACCAAGTAAACACTTGAACAACTCGCCATTAAAACCAAGTAAACACTTGAACAACTCGCCATTAAAACCACTTGAACAACTCGCCATTAAAACCAAGTAAACACTTGAACAACTCACCATTAAAACCAAGTAAACACTTGAACAACTCGCCATTAAAACCAGTCCATACCAGCTATATAAAATATATAAATTAATAAAGCAACAATATTCAGAGAATATTCCTTAGACATAGATCTCAAAGTAAAAGTCAACTCTTGTTACTAGTATTGGGTTTTAGAGTTGCTATATTTTGCTCAAGATTATTTCACTCATATCAAAGCTCGATAGTTTACAGCAGAATGAAACCTGTGAGTATAGGCTGGTACTGTAAAACCTGTGAGTATAGGCTGGTAGGCTGATACTGCTAAACCTGTGAGTATAGGCCGATACTGTTAAACCTGTGAACATAGGCTGATACTGCTAAACCTGTGAGTATAGGCTGATACTGCTAAACCTGTGAACATAGGCTGATACTGTTAAACCTGTGAACATAGGCTGATACTGCTAAACCTGTGAACATAGGCTGATACTGCTAAACCTGTGAGTATAGGCTGATACTGCTAAACCTGTGAGTATAGGCTGATACTGTTAAACCTGTGAGTATAGGCTGACACTGCTAAACCTGTGAGTATAGGCTGATACTGCTAAACCTGTGAGTATAGGCTGATACAGCTAAACCTGTGAGTATAGGCTGATACTGTAAAACCTGTGAGTATAGGCTGGTACTGTAAAACCTGTGAGTATAGGCTGATACTGTTAAACCTGTGAGTATAGGCTGATACTGCTAAACCTGTGAGTATAGGCTGATACAGCTAAACCTGTGAACATAGGCTGATACAGCTAAACCTGTGAGTATAGGCTGATACTGCTAAACCTGTGAGTATAGGCTGATACTGTTAAACCTGTGAACATAGGCTGATACTGTTAAACCTGTGAACATAGGCTGATACAGCTAAACCTGTGAACATAGGCTGATACAGCTAAACCTGTGAGTATAGGCTGATACTGCTAAACC
>JAUTBT010077541.1:0-13144 GCA_032361225.1 Lepetodrilus schrolli | reverse complement strand
TTCAGATAGCAATTAAGTTGGCTGTTCATGAATATTCAGATAGCCATTAAGTTGGCTGTTCATGAATCTTCAGATAGCCATTAAGTTGGCTGTTCATGGATCTTCAGATAGCCATTAAGTTGGCTGTTCATGAATCTTCAGATAGCCATTAAGTTGGCTGTTCATGAATCCTGGAAGTTTTCAAATAAATATTGGCTAAGAAAAAAATAACGAAAAAAGAGCTTCATGAAATGCTACCCATGCTGATCACTCGGCAATAAGATATCAGATTATGGTGGGATTGTTGACATCGTAGTATGTCTTATTGACCGAGGCCATCATGAAATGAGTAAATACATATTGTTTTTCATAGCCCACTGAGTGTTCCTGTAATCCAAAGTATGGCTTCTTTATTTTTCATCTGGCTGGCTGATTTACTTTGATTAATTAAATCAATCTGTTAGAGTACTTATTTACGATCAAAATGTGGATTATGATATCGATTTTCATATGGATTTTACTGGGGGATAGGGTATGAATATTGTTCAGGGTTCCAGGTCCAGGGTTCTGAGTTCAAGGTTCAGGGTTCAGTTCCATCATGCTAGTTGAAGATCCCACTGCATGAACAGTGCTAGAATTGTTGTTTGGAAAAGGACCCTGAACTAAATATTCTGTGGCAAGTTATGATTTACTTATTCCAAACCATAGAGCAACTTGTCCTTTATTTTATAATTATTCTCTTATTTATTTCTCCAGAAGATACATATTTTTTTAAAGTAAAAAAAATAAAATTTAAATGTTTTTTTGAATGTTGTAAAAAAATAATATGTAAAATCTGTTCATCACCTCCATAATTTGAATTCTTTTTCAAATTTTCTGTTCAAGCTTACTTTGTCCATTTTTTATATCGTGAAAATGAAAAGAAAGAAAAAAAATACATTTAAAAAACAAACAATGAAAGCATAGTTTCTCTTAGCCATTTCTCACTTGACATTAGGTAATGTCATTGAGAACCTTGATGGCAGCAGCAATATATCTCAATTTGAAACCATGTGGGTTATGTTTCTTACCATAATCTGTTTATAAATTGCATCAGGCCCTTATTAGTATTATTAAATACCTTGCTTTGCATCCAATCATTTATTTGTGTTGTACATCAGCTGTAATTAAAGAGAAACAGGCATGGCATTTTAGTAGACTAACTGAAAAATTGAACTTTCTGACAACATCATGATAGAATGTACTGTTATCATCCTGGGTCTGTCATTATCAGCTGGTGCTCGCAGGTTTACTGCAACATTCAGCACTGTTGCGGGTTTCCTCCTGCCCTAAACTGACAAGCTGTGATATAAGTGAAAGAATCTTGAAAGCTGCTCTAAACCCCGATTCAGAAACAAAATCGAAGCAACGTATAGGTATCAGGTATATCGATGGTAAAATGTAATGCAATTTGTTACATATGATTATAACTATCAGCACATATGATTATAAACATCAGCACCAGTCAGGCTATTGTGTCTTATTGTAGAACATAGTTGTTGCAGGTTCTCATCCCACACAATAACAGATTCATTTTAAAATTTAAACTAAATTTAATTGTGGAAAACAATATTATGCCTCGACTCAAATCAATTGATAAGAATTTGGTATCACTTTCACAGGTAAATATTTGTACCTAACTTTACCTGACTGCACGAAATGTAAAGATACATTTATTAAATTTTTACGTCCTTTAATTATTTCTGTAATTCTAATAATGTACTTCCTCATCTCACCTTCCCTGTAAAACTAACAATATTTCTCGTTATTTCACCAACCCGGTAAAACCAACACTATTTCTTGTTATCTTGTCATTCCTGTAAACATGGTAAATCTAATAATATTTCTAGTTATCTCGCCAATCATTTATATTTAGCAATGTTTCCTGTAAAACCAACAGTATTTCTTGCTACCTCACCAATCCTGTAAAACCAACACTATTTCTTGTTATCTTGTAATTCCTGTAAATCTAACAATATTTTAAAAATTTACAGTGGACCGTGTCCTGGATGAACTCAGTAAAGGTCAAGTGTTGTCGAAGGTCAAATCTTCCTCAAAGCTTCTCCAGAGGAAGTTCTTCCTTGATCCCAAAAACATGATCATCCGCTACGAGGGATCACAGAAGAAGATACGGGAAACTAAGAATGAAAGTAAGTAGTTAAAAATATATGCTTGTAGATAATGAAAATGATGAGCATTTCCTATAAAATTATGAATATGACAAATAGAAATTTATCACATGACACATGAACTGGCATCAAATGTTATCATTTTATCCAAAAAACGGACTGATTTATTAATCCATGATGACCAACAAATGAAAATGGAAATGAGAAAATTGTTCCATCAGTCTGGTAAGCCATCTGAAATGACTTGAAAACACTTCTAAAAATTGTGAAGTTCCAAAGGAAATGATGTTTCTAAAAGTTTTGATGTTTTTGGTTTTGTGTAAATCAGTTTTGTAAACAGAAATTGAAGCAAAAAGAATGATAATCTAATATACATTTTTTTCTCAACAAAACCCAGATGTTCCTATAACTCAATGACATATATACTGTATGTGTGTGTAACAAAATTAGATAAAAACATGTTCAAAATACAGATTAAACATAATTTCTAAACACAATCTTGTCATCATCATCCAGGCACTATAGATGTGCAATTTTAGACTCAGAGCCGTCTCTCCATCTGAACAATCTGATTGGTCCACAGGGACTGCCAATCAAATGTAACTATATCCAATCCCAGAGGGGGTCATAGTCTTTGAGTCATTAGTCCCAATATCCTGGTGTATGGACTGAGGATGAACATACCTCTGAGCAGGATTACTGCTACCACATTTGTTTTTGATGCTGTAACAGATGATAGAATCATTAACCAATCGTTTTTGATGTTTCCTCGTTACTAACATCCCAGACTGCTGATCCAGTTGATTCCGATGTAACATTTTTGATAGGGTTATTTATTGAGTTAGAACGATGACAAATATGTCGTTATGAATGAGGTTAATGAATTAATATTTCCACATCGTCAGCTTCACTGGGCATAGTCTTAGAATAGCCTTAATGACAATAGTGACCTGTCAATTGCAGATCGGACACTTTGACATTGTTAGCAAATTTGTCTTCTACTGGATGAATGAAAACTATATTTAGAAAAAAGTCTTCTTGTCAAAGTCAAAGATCACAGGCAAAATGACATTAGTAGTTTCCTAGGACAAGAATTAATAATTGATTATTACCTAAATTAGTTGAATACTCCTGACAGTCTCTTAAAAAGAATCAATATGATTAAAGTGAAATTTACTTGAAATAAACATCTTTAAAGTGACAGTCTCCTAATTAATGTTTAAATAATATCTTTCAAAGATATTGTGACCATTTAAAAAAAAATGTGAATTAGTGTGTGTGTGTGAGCGTTTAATAGTTCAGATTTCTCTTTCCAGTCCGTATTTCCAAGATTCGTGAAATTCGTGATGGAGAGAAGGACTACTCTAAGAAATTACAGGGACTTGAAGTGAGTGGATCCAAGCACATTGGACATAAGTAATGTCTGAAAATAAAGAAAATATTGCAATATACATTTACAGTCTAAGGGGACTTTACTAAAGGGAACTCTTTCTTGAAGCTCTTTTATCTACTAAAAGACCGTAGCACTTTTGTATTGATCTTTCTCACAACTACAAGACCGGTTTGATCTCTTAGTGGATTCAAGATGGTTGCCAGGACTAGGTCAAGATCTAGGTTTACATGTTACATAAAATACTAGTAACAATAGGTCTAACAAAATCACTATTTTGGAAGGAAGAAAAAGTACTTTAACGTAAATAATAAGAACAGTAATGTAATACATTGATTTTATGGAATATTTCCCAGTATTGTTACAAATTAATCAATAAAATTATTTCTAATGCTTATGCATTACATTTGTAATTCACTCACCTGTTTGAATACTGACTTAGTTGACTTTTACTGATCTTAAAGGAAAGTCATACAATCACGGTTTGTTGGCATATTTCATGGTCAAACATATTTTACCCGAAAGCATGTACATTTGATTTGTCTACACAAGTATATTGGGCAACAAGCTATGTTTTCGACGTGTCCCACTTGTTTGCAATATTTTCATATTTATTTATCTCCATGTATTAAAAGTCGTGATAAAAAATAAAAATAAAGATGAAAATATTGAAAACCAGTGGGACATGTGGAAAATATAGCTTGATGTCCAATATACTTTTTTTACATACATACTTTCAGGTATGTTTAACCATAAAATAATATTACCGGTTTGTCAACAAACCATGATTGTATGCCTTTAATATAAGCCTTTGTCCTCCTTGTACATCCAGAAAAACCTGTGTCTGGCAATCGTTCTGGGAGCCAATCACAAGGTGATCTACCTGATGGCACAGCGCCAGGAAGTCCGGGACATGTGGCTCCGGGGATTACGATATGCAGTCCAAATGGACAAGCTGTCCGAGCAGAGGAACGAAACCAACAGATATCCTTTTTCTATCTCGATACTTAGCAACAGATATTATTAGTCAACAGATACGCTTTCTATATTGATACTTTGTGACACCAGGTAATTCAACAGATATTCCTTTCTATCTGATGCTTAATGACAATAGGTGCAGGGTATATCCATGGACATTCTTTTCTATTTCAACAATAGCAATAAACTGGGTATTTCTACAGCTATCCATTATTATTTGAGGTTCATTATTGTCACTTATCAAAATTAGTCATATCTTACTAATGCATGCTTTGCCAATTTTACATCTATAACTCTTTAAGTTCATGTTTGTATTTATCAAAGAAATTCACAATGACCTAATATTTCACCGATTCGCTTCAACAAATGTCATTGTTTAAAAAAACAACATGCAGACTAAAACTTCATTATGAGATGTAGTCCAATTTTATAAATGGACTATGTAATTATTGAGGCAACTTGGGATTATAAATATTTTAAGAAACAAGAAGAGCACAACTGGGAAATACATTGAGATAATTGAATGTTTTCTGTATCTGGACATGATGTAACAAATATAGGAAATGTTATGAGTCTGGGTTGTTAACACTGACAGATATGTGCAGCTAAGCATGTTTAGATGTCCATGTAGATGTCCATGTAGATAGACTCTTGTCATAACGAGGAGGAAGAAACAAATAGAGAAATTATATGGCAAATTAAGCTTGTTTCTGGGTGGTGGCTGATGTGTTGTAATAATAATAAGTCCATTTGTAATTTGCCAAATTCCATTCACCCATAGCACTACAAAACAACGTTATTGATAGTATTTTGTGAATAGATAGGTTTTGAGGCCTGATTTGAAAGCTGATAGTGATGGAGATAATTTTAGCGGTAGAGGTAGCTGATTCCACAGAGGCAGCAGTGTATTTAAAAGATCTTTGTCCAAAAGACTTCAGTTTGTGTGTTTGTGTGTTGTGTAGATGATGTGGTGTGATGTGGTGTGTGTGTTATGTGTAGATGATGTGGTGTGATGTGTTGTGTGTGTTATGTGTGGATGATGTGGTGTGTGTGTTATGTGTGGATGATGTGGTGTGATGTGGTGTGTGTGTTATGTGTGGATGATGTGGTGTGATGTGGATGTGTGCTTTCCCCTTTGTTATTCAACAAATTCACAGAAATACTATATTGTCTTTAATGAAAATCTTAAACATATATTTCACTTCTGATAGTTAATCTTCTGTATTTACTATGTACGCTATAATACTCATTCTATATTAGCCAACATGCTTCCCTCACTTCCCAATCGGAAGTGATGTATCCTGAGTGTGTACAGATATTCCCCAATATTCCCGATCACACACGAAACATTGTTTACATAATTAACACTTCTCCTTTTTCCTCCTCCTCCTCCTAACTCATCTCCCATTCAATATTTTTGAGAAAGATTATTGTGTTTGAATAATTAGAATTTTTATGGTTGGAAACGATTTATTTTCGGCAGTTGATTTAGGTGTTCGAACTATTAGAGGGTCTGAATTATTAGGGTAATTACGGTATACTACCACATGTCTCTGTTCTATTGGCGGTCAGGTAGTGCTGTTCTCTGTTGGCATTGGTTCCAGCATTGCTGTCATGCTGACTCAAATGTGTCGTGGTCATTTCCGCAACTGCGGGAATCTGTGAATTACATATGATGGCAATACAGTTTCTTATGGAGGGTGTCACTATGGTTCATTACAAATTTGGCTCTTCTGAATGTTGGACTTGCTTGTATGCGAGGTACAGAGGGCTGTGAGAGTGTTTCAGACAAAATCTACATGGCGTTGTTTCTCATTTCAGCGACTTCAGTCTAAGTAATTAGGACTGTGTAATAAGGTTATTTGGGATGTGCAAGTTAGGGTGGGGTTGGGAGGGGTGGAGATGTGTGATACGCAGATCACGGCGATGGGTTATTAAGGAAAATGTGCACATTTTAATGCAATTGTAGTACAGGTAGAATGCTTCAGTTGTAAGGTTTTGGAAGGTTGTTGGATTTCATTATCAATGAGCTTGGGCCCTCCCATGTGGCATAACATTAATGTGCACAGCATGTGATACTAATAGGATGCAATGCCTGACCTATCGTAATGCAATTACTATCCTTGCTTCATCAGTACCAGTAAGTATTTCAGATGTCTTCCCAACCAAAATAAATACAATTTAAATACTGTTCCATGAGAAAAATCAATATAACAACCCACAGAACGTCATTAGGACTTGAAGTCGAGAACAAAAGAATCAACTTGTTTTTGCTTTTCTAAAACATTTTGTACAATTGAAAAAACAAGATTTGTCGTAAGTGCTTCCGCTGAAATACGACATTGCTACAGCCCTCAATTACTCGCTCATCGTCTGGTCTTACGAATTAGGATTTGAAATTGCCGACCAAGACGGCAATCACCATATGGCCATTTCTTCATTAGCACGGCCCCCATAACCTTGTTATGCCTCCAAATTTCCACTCACCGTAAATTTGCTTACAATTGATTTCCACAGGAATGATATATTGGTGCTGCAATATTTATGTGCATGAAGTTGATGTATTGATGGTAAGATGTGATTACCAGATGTGTACCAGTACAGGCAATTGTCAGTCTAGAGTTAATTTAATGTTACAAAGCACCAATTGTTTCTTTTAAGATTGCTTTTTGTTTGGCATTGTTTGGTGGTTGCATGTTAACCATCTATATGCTGCATACAGGTAGCAACCACACAGCAAGCACGGCTATACATGGCGACTGATTACATCAAGCATTGATAGGGTTAAGTAGATGATGATGTAGTAGTGTCCACTTCTTGCTCTATTTTTATCTTACTGTTTTTCCTTCTACTTGTAGCCTGCTTGTCCATTGATTTCCTACTGCTTACTGCTTACTGCTTACCCACATCTTGCCCACTGCTTGTCCTGCTTGCCAATTGCTGGCCAACTTCTTGCCTGCTGCTTGCCACATTGCTGACCACCGTTTGCCACATTGCTGGCCACTGCTTGCCACATTGCTGACCACTGCTTGCCACATTGCTGGCCATTGCTTGCCACATTGCTGGCCACTGCAGCCTACACTTGCTGACTTCCAGTGCAACATATTGTTAGCAACATTGTCAAGTAAAGAGATAAACATGATTAGACTGCCACAACGTTATTGTCTGATGGGTATACATACATTCTGAGTTTTATTCCCAGTATAGACACAGCCTTATGACATGTTGTACATCTAACATAAAATGAAAGAACATTGTGTTTGTAAATACGCTAAGCAAATGTGATAAAATGTGAGTTTTCTTAACTTTCACACATGGGTGCGAGACGCTTTCAACATGGCCGACAAAAATGGCGATGGAACTCTTGACATGGATGAGGTGATGAAGCTGCTCCACACACTGAATGCCGACATGAGTAAAGACTATGTCAGAGAGATGTTTGATGTAAGGAGCTTGCATGTTGTATCTAAATATAGCATCTTGAATATTGCCTATGCCACCTGTTCTGTTTTTTTAAATATATTTTTTTATTAATTATCAAACTGCTGGATTAATTTCAATGACTGTGTTGTATGACATCCAGAGTTGATCTCAGCAGGAAAAGGGTTAAAATGTATTTGATCCTGTTTGATCGATCATACACCTGTCAATGTCTGTAGTAAATGTGTTAATGTCATAGCTATCTGTTAATTTCTGAATTAAATAACTTAATATCATAGCTCTCTGTTAATGTTTGAGTTTAACCATATTTTATTCAAGACAAAATGGATAGGTTACAAGTTATTACAATTTAAATAAAAACTGCACCAAATTTTAGTATCTGAAGTAATTGTCTTAATATCATAGCGATACCTGCCAATGTCTGAAGTAAATGTCTTAATGTCATAGCTACACCTGTCAATGTCTGAAGTAAATGTCTTATTGTCATAGCTACACCTGTCAATGTCTGAAGTAAATGTCTTAATGTCATAGCTACACCTGCCAATGTCTGAAGTAAATGTCTTATTGTCATAGCTACACCTGCCAATGTCTGAAGTAAATGTCTTAATGTCATAGCTACACCTGTCAATGTCTGAAGGAAATGTCTTAATGTCATAGGAAAATGTGGTAATTTGTCCTGCAGAAAGCAGACACAAACAAGAGCAAGAGCAGCAAGTCTAAGCTGGACCGTGACGAGTTTGTCCAGTTCTACTACAACCTGACCCGCCGACCAGAAATAGAGGAGATCTTCATACGGTGGGTGGACTGTAGACCAGGGTCATACCTATAGTCCAGGCTTAAATCAAGGTTTAAGTAATTTCCGGATATAGTTAAAGCATACAGACTGATTAAAGCCAGTGCTAGAGTATGTCAGGATATGTTGGCAGACTGGGCAGGGTCTTGTTCCACAGAACTATAGTAACTCTAACATAGCAAATTATGTCTTGTAGCAGTGTGATTGTTTTGTGGAATAGGACTCTGCATGATTTATTGTGATAACATTATCCTTTGATATGTGACCAGAAAGTTATCATTTCATTGATAAAGAAATTATCCTTTGCTGTGGTCTGAAAGTTATCCTTTGATAAGATGAGGAATATAGTAGTTGACGTGAACATGTAAGTTATCAGTTGATCTGAACAAGAGGTTTTCCATCATAAGTGATATAGACATTGTTTGGTTTATTCCCCAAACAATGACACAATTGGTAAATGCATTCCACTAATGTCAAGTGTATTTTTGCAATATATTTGAAAACTCTTCATTAAATATTTGATATTACTTTCAGATATTCACAAAATAAGGGCAACTTTTCTGTGAGAGATCTTCTCTCTTTCCTTAGAGAGTCACAAAGGGTAAGTTACTCTAATATTTGAAGGCAAAGGGACAATCTCATATCAATATTAAAGCTTTGGAGATTAATTATTCAAGTACTAACTCTGAAATATTTACATATATAGGAAATATATAGGACAAGTTCAGACTAATAGTACGTTTGTGCAAGCAACTATCAAATACTTTGGGTTTCAGAGTCTATTAAGAATTATACATTAGCTCTGAAGACAATTCAATAATACCTTGTGTTTCAGATGCTAATAATAATATCCTCAGCAACAACAAGAACAACAACAAAAAACTCCAAAAGAACATCAATATAAATAATATCACTTTTGTATACTAAATAATTCATGTTTGTAGATGTGTATTCATGTTTATAGATGCTGAATGCTGATGAAGAGTTGTGTCGTAGACTCATACAGATGCACGAACCCCAGGTTATCAACAAACAGCGAGATCAGATGTCTATTCAAGGTACACAACATTTATCTGGTCCTAGTTGTGTCCTAGTTGTGTCCCGTAGCCTTGCATTGTATATATACTCAACAAAATGAAGTCAGTAGCCTTTTTGAATATATACATGTAGCTATATATTATTTTAACAACGAAGAATTTCCAAACGTCAACAGGGTCTGGGCACTCTTCAAGAACTTGCAGACGCATTGGAATAAAAATAACTCTAGATTCTTTAAGCTGAGAAAGCTTCCCCACAAAATATCTGCTGGCCCTTAACTTATTTTGTTGAGTATACATTCATGAAGGACCATCCGTTGTAGGAAAATGTTTCTCTTCCTGATTGGGAGTAATCCAGCAGTAGAAGGGTGAACAACTGTAAATCAGGGAATTTCAATGACTATGAAAGTTTAATGAGTTTAACACATTGTTTACTGGCATTAAAGTTCCATTTGTCAGAATACTATTTTCCTTTACTGTATTAATTGTCGTGTATAGGTGAAAGATTCCTGCTGTGACGTAAAACAAAAACTCACTCACCAATATGTATTATGAGTTTTTTAAATTTCATATAATTAAAATGATAATTAAAATGATAAATTTATTGTTGATAGCATTTTATTATTTACAGTATGATTTTATATATTATTTTCTATAAGAATTTGTATTTGTAAAAATGTCATGGTCATTTCGGATGAATACTGTTTATTCTTGTAAAAATGTTATTGTTCTTGTAGGAAAATGCTGTTTATTCTTCTTAAATAAGATAAATTATTTCAGATTAATTACGATTGCAGGTTTCCGAGTGTTTTTGACATCAGATAAACAGCAGCTGTTTAACCCAGAACACTCCCACGTGTACCAAGACATGAGGCATCCCATAACACACTACTTCATTGCTTCATCACACAACACGTACGTTATTAATTTGTGTTTTCTGTCATTCTCTGTCTGTATATATCTGTGTACCTTCTCTCTCTCTTGCTCTCTCTCTATCTCTCTCACTCTCACTCTCTCCCTCCCCCCCTCTCTCTCTCCCTCTCTCTCTCTCCTCTCTCTCTCTCTATATATATATATTGCATAACCTACCTGCCATGCAGTATGTCTGAATTGGACATAACAGTTTATTTAAAGAAAATCTGTAGCATTTTGTCCTCCAGTAATGTCTGAAATTAACAATAATTTAATTGGGTATCCTTCAAAATTATGGACATCAACCAGTGGACATAATAATACACTGTTTACTGTAGATGTGAAAGATGCAGCCATGTTTTTTTTTAAATGTGTGTAGATTTATTATTTTATCGCAATGTTAACATTATTCTTATACATAAAAATATAAAATAATAATAATAATAATTTAAAAAAATACAACACAAAGTCCACCTCCACTGAAGCCATCTATTGGGTCCACTTGTGGAGACATGTATCTGCAGTCAATGAATCATGTATCAATTATTTAGCTGGACCCTATATACCTGTCAGTTGTATGGAGAGGCAGGGTTGTTAAAACAATTTATTAATTACCAAAGGGTGTATTAATTTGGCGCTCAACCGTTAAATAATTATATTAGGACACAATTTCGTCCCAGTGTGTATCAACTAATAATTTAATTATAGACTTTTTCCTATTTCAGACAACATATAAAATATTGATGACACTTTCTTCGTGGGATTGGCTTGAATGCATGGACTGACTGTTTGTTTAATGCTGTTAATTTTCTCAGATAGTGGAAATTCCAAAATTGTTTAATAAATTACAAACTAAATTATGAAAGTTGGACATTTTTACAAGTGAATAAAAGACAATCAAAATTAGGAATTAAAAGAGAAAAAACATTTATTTTCTGTTATCTTCTTCCGACCAGATAATTCAAAATCGCTATTTGGGCATCTCTGGCTGACATCAGCAGTAAGGTGTTAAATTAAATTTGATAATTTTAAAGAAAATTCAAAATGTCTCACTACCCACCTGTATTTCGAAGCAAGGCTGTGAATTTTACTCACATTTTTTACTATGAAATTATAGCCTTCAGGCCCCCGTCCCACAGAGCGGTCGTAGCGCTACGAGGGTCGTAAGTCTTATACATTGCCATGGACTTACGACTCTTATTGCACTACGATTGTTCTGTGGAACGGGGGCCAGGGCAGGATAATTTCATAGATTTTCAAACATTGATGGACAAATGTGTACAAATTATCAACATTTCCTCATTGGGTCCAGGTATCTGACAGATGACCAGCTCAAAGGCCCGAGCAAAGTGGAGGCGTATATCAGCGCCCTGACTAAAGGCTGCCGCTGCGTTGAGCGTAAGTTGCTGAACTTTTGCTAATATCTATTTATTCTCCACAATTTAATCTGCATGATACAACCAACTGATTTAAAATATACAACAACAACAAAAAAAAAACAAAAAAAATTAAATTACAAAAATAATATTAAACAAAATTAAATGGATCTTACTAGTACATAGTTGTTGAGGGTTCTCCTCCTTGTATATACATATCACTACCATATCACTGGAATAACATGGAAAATGGTGTAAAACAAAAACTGTCACATTATTATCACTAATGAGAAACCTCTTCTTGGTAAACTAATGTGATTATGGGCGTAGGATTGTAATGTCAATTGGATTAAGAGACATTTCCTAACAAGCCCCTTTTATTGGACGCCATTGCAGAAGTTATTAGTTTATTGGTTAACACAAAATCTATATTACATTGCTGGACAATGGAATATGACATTATGACATGATTTTTATGTATAAATTGACATTCAGTGTGTTATTATTATCTAGCTATTATGATAATGTTTCTTTAGTGACACAATTTGAATTGGATTGTTGTGGTAAATTGAGAATAAACTCGTATATGGAATGATTTTACATGATACATGATAGTATGAAAAGAATATGTTGGTGCAAAATGTTTAAAGTGACTCTTAACAGATGTGGCCAATATAGTGTGCTTTTACCTAATCCCATTTATATTATTTGTCATATGTAATAATATATAGCTATATTTGCACTAATCCGCACATTTGAAGTTATCATAATCCTTTTACCTGTGAATGATAAACAATCAATTGTTTTGAAAATGCATCTGCCGCCTTTGGATTCCTCTCAATGTTAGTCATGTGATTAGGAGAGTATGCTGTAATTGGTCCTCAGTCAGATGGTTGACTGCTGCACGCAGTACTGTAAAAGACTTATATTTCGTGCAGACTTATATTACGTGCTATACGCGCAAAGTCAATTTGCGCGAAATTATAGTCCACATGAAATATGAAGCCCTAAGTTTACTTATTGAAGCGGACGTATTAATGTACTATGTAATTAATACTAATGAATGAAAA
>JAUTBT010077530.1:0-13145 GCA_032361225.1 Lepetodrilus schrolli | reverse complement strand
TATTAACCGAGTGTCTTTAGATATCGTCTATATCCTGCACTTAGGGATAATCTTTGTATTAGACGAGCTTCAGCGAGTCTAATATATAGACAGTATCCCTAAATGCAGGATATAATAATCACTTTATCATCTAATGCCAAGCTTCAATACTTCACTATAAGTAGAAAACATTTTAAAGTTACGCGTAGGAATACACACAGGTCAGTAAATTGTAAACCGCTTCACTCATTGATAAATGCACCAAAGGAAAAGAAACAACTTTAACAATAATTCTTATTACAAATTGTAAACATGTATAAAATTCCGTCTATTAGCACATCTAGTTTCCGATCATCTTGTTTAATATTTCAGACGTCATGACGTCATGACGTCACACATGGTCAGAGCTCCCTACTTTGCATAGTTATTAGTCAGGCAAAGTAGCATGATACACAAAATATCTGTATACATACTTGTTCTCATAAACTTACTCGAATTGCATTCGAGAAATTTCGTAAAACGTTAATAAATACTATGTTATTGTACATGTTTGCACATACTATATGGCAAAATTAGGAATATTTTAGGGGGGAAAAACGGTAAAAACCGTCTCAATAATGTCCATATTCAACTTTACATTAGATGATAAACGTATTTATGACGACCATGAGTGCTTATAAGCGCTATTGAGGATAGCAACGTCATTCGGAGAGTGCCTGTTAGATGTAGGCGCTATACTGAGGATAGTAACGTCATTCTGAGAACGCTTATAAACGCTACTGAGGATAGCGACGTCACTTTTAGCGATAGTTAAAGGGAGAAACTGTATATGTATGTCCATCTTTGTGACACAATAAACTATTGCCTTATTTAACTATGTCTATATACTGAAGGCAGCTCGTCTTAATAATACCAGTTATAGAATACTTGTTATAGTTATTGTATTAACACAAGAATATACATTAAATGCGACTAGTATGGGAGATGATAACAGATTAAGCCCGTTGTTGCGTTGGTGTTTCAGAGTATCTGGTATGACGTAAGGCGGACATCTTGAAATTACACTGGAATGGCGTGTCACTCCGCGGTAGGTTGAACAAACAAATAAGACAGAGAGAGAGAGAGAGTGAGAGTGAGAGTGAGAGAGAGAAAGAGAGTAAGAGAGAGAGAAAAGAGAGAGAAAGAGAGGATGAGAGAGAGAAAGAGAAAGAGAGAGGATGAGAGAGAGAAAGAGAGAGAAGTGTGTGTGTGTGAGAGAAATAGTTAGAGAGAGAGAGAAAGAGGGAGCTAGAGAGAGAGAGAAAAGAGAGAAAGAGAGAGAGGGTGAGAGAAAGAGAGTGCGAGAGAGAGAGAGAGAGATAGGGTGAGGAAAGATGGAGGGATGGTTTGTTCTGAGGATGGTTGAATGAGATCACATACATACATTTTGGAGATATTCGTTATACTTTTAATGAAATATTTTGCAGAGGCAAGGATCATCCTTCAAGGTCGAAGGTCATGGCATTCCCAGACGACACTCGATGTATGTCGACGGAAGTGACGCAACAGGATCCGAAGCGGGTGCTGCATCAAACTGTGCTACTTCCGGGGAGCAATCCTCAGACAGAGGCTCCGAGATCCAAAATGAGGTTGGTGGGTCTGCATCCGGTGACATGATGACTCAAGTGATCGCAGTGAACAAGGCTCTCGTGCAGCAAATAGACGCCCTGAGGCTCCGTCTGGAGATAGACCACAAACATAATCAGGAACAAAAAGCGGCCATAGAAAAAGAAATAGGATCTAAAATTGAAACGAGAAACAAAGATATGATAAACCTTAAGTCAGAATTGCAGGAGAAAACAGAAACATTGAACCAGCTGACTGGTGATAATGAAGAGAAATCAAATCAGCTGGAAGAACTCCAAAGTCAAATTGAGGAACTACGGGTAGACGTGGAAGATGCCAAGACCTACGCCGACGTGCTGGAGTCCGAGATGTCCTCGTTAAAGAGGGACAAGGACAAACTTCAGACAGGATCTGCGTATCAGGAGAAGGAAGAGGAAATTAAGGGACTGAACAGAGAGATCGAGTTCCTCCGGAAGAATCTGTCTCGTCTGGAGAAGGAACTCACAAAGGCAAAGGAAGTCATATCGCAGCATGGCAGCTCGATCAGGCTGATGGACAACCAGAACAAGAACATACAGATGAAGCTGCGCGAAGAGTTGAACAAAGTCTCGCAGAACATGAGACTGGAGGTCGGGAAGATGCGAGATGTTATGAGAAATCAATGGCAGGAAATGAAGGAACTCAGAGAACAGAATGAAAACATGAGTGGTGATCTCAAAGAAATTCGTGAAATGCTAGTAGAACAAAACAAAAGTAGAAGCAAAGCAACAGTTAAAACGCAACAGGCAAGTAAAAAGTCAAGTCACATGATTAGCATGGTATTCAAGCCATCTCATCCAGTTTTAACCAAAGAAAAGACACGATCAAGTCTTCAGAGTAAGAAAGTCTGAAGATTTACAATACTTGCTAGGTTTTGAAATGTGCATGAATGCGTGTGTGTTTGCTGTAACTCTTCAAAGCTTAGATTTTGTATTAAAACTTGAAGCCAATGTTGTAATGTTTTCCTTATTAATTGTGGTTTAGATCAGATCTCAAGATCATTGTATTTTGCTCATATACAGGGGAAACCTGTAAAACCAGTAGTGCCGAGTGTTGCATGAAATCTACGTGCACTGATAACTGAATAAAATTGTAATATAAATGTAAGATTGCATCATATATATGTGTGTGTGTGTGTGTGTGTGTGTGTGTGTGTGTGTGTGTGTTTGTGTGTGTGTGTGTGTGTGTGTGTGTTTGTGTGTGTGTGTGTGTGTGTGTGTGTGTGTGTGTGTGTGTGTGTCTCCCTTTATCATCTATTCCGGTATTATTTTTAAATGCGATCACTAGCATATTTACACAAACATGTTACGATCAAAATATTGCAAAAGTTTTATCACAAATAGTCCTTTTAAGATGTATAATTTAGCAGTGAGCTCATTCAATAAATACACAGTAGCATTCATCTCACACACATCCCAGGCCATTAAAGCAGATTCTTTCATCCACAAGAGTGTTCCCACATCGTCCAAGCAGAGCACGCACCCAGAATCTCTATCGTGCTAATTTAACGCATTTCGCCGCGAGCCGGCCACTCACGACGCCATTATCGCTGTATCCCTCCGCGGACTGAATTTATGTACATCTCGAATGTGTTACTCGGTTTCTCTGTGGATATCCTGCCGCCACCCATGGAGAATCCGTGGCCTCGTTATTTAATACTATGCACTGATTGGCAATGTTCAATGTGTATAGTATGAAAATTGAATACGTCGCTGAAAGTCTCTACTGCAGGCTGCGATATGCCACTGTGATATATTATCAAGATGTTATATATTAAAATTAAATATAATGCGCTAGTAAACGTCATGGATACCCCTGAGCAACTAATCTGAAGCTAGACATCATGACTACTCGCGAAGAGCTGAAACCAAAACAATATTATTACTAAAATTCCGCTGTCCATCTTCTTTTTAAAATGTCGCCAAGTTTCGGGAATTAGATGGTGTCATTGGATGTATACTCCCCAGTGAGTTGAGGACAAAATGAGAGAACACTGATCCATTGACCAGGGTCCAGTTGCACGACGCTGTTGTAGGCTACAATAGTTGTAGGGAGTTACAACTGCCGTTACAATAGTTGTAATAGCGCTGTTCTTATTCAGATAGCCTACACGAGCTTCGTGCAACCCAATTCCAATTGTAGAATACTTTACAACTGGACTTACAGCTATTGTAGCGCTATGAGATCGTGGATAACTAAATTTATATGTCCACGCTTTCAAGCGTCGATTTGGAGCAAATTAAATGTGCACATTATTGTTATTATTATTATTAATTATTGTATTTGTTTATTATTATTATTATTATTATTATTATTATTATTATTATTATTTTATTAATTATCATTATTATTTATTATTATTAATAATACAACCAATACATGGCATGTACTTGGTGCCTGATCCACTCAGCTACAATAGATTGTAAACTTATCTTAAGATGAGAATCAGCTAGTAATCGATTGTAAAGATAATATATACTCATGATCAAAAGAAAGTACACCGATCGAAATATGCCAACATCGAAATGCCTTATTTAATTAAATATCATATGTTTCTTGAGAGATATTGTTTATGATCAAGTGAATCATAATTGTTGAAAAATACAGTATTATCACTAGTATTTTCGTTACAAATACATTTATTATGAATACTGTGCGTGTTTCGTAAAACATGTGTATCATGCAGTTCACAATCACCACGGTTATTAAATCAGTCAGAAGTGAAAGCATACAGTTCAGTA
Organism: Lepetodrilus schrolli; assembly: GCA_032361225.1. Taxonomy (NCBI): domain Eukaryota; kingdom Metazoa; phylum Mollusca; class Gastropoda; order Lepetellida; family Lepetodrilidae; genus Lepetodrilus; species Lepetodrilus schrolli. The sequence goes on along the minus strand of JAUTBT010077530.1, from coordinate 8,781 downwards.
GCAAAGAAAAACACGTTAAAATGCAACGTTTTACTCATCAAGGGCGACAACGCGACGTTGGAAATGCACACGATGGAACCTAATATGCAATAATTTCTACGTTTGCTTGCACAAAAACAACAATAGTTATGCAGACGGATGCGCAGGTAAAGGTATACTGTTGTCGCCAAGGACAATTATCTATTCTTACCCATAACAGAGTCTGTGCGATAGAGCATAACGCTACCTTGATCTTTCAATAACCTTAAACTGACATTTGTCATTTATGTGGAATTAATTAATGGTAATGAAATTATGAGACGATCCCTGAATTATTTGGATACCCACCTTTGTGTACTGGCGGTATTCCTTTATAACAAATGACGTGGATATAAATGGGTGGTGCGTGTGTGGGTGTGGAGTGTGGGTGTGTGTGGGGTGGTGTATATCTGGTATGTGTGTAGTCCACCCACATGCATGGTGGTCGTCACCTATAGTGTAGCAGGACTGGGGCCATATAGACTATATATATGAATTACATCAAGTTGAGTACATTGTATCAAAAATAGATCCACGCGTTACACCCATGGTGGAAAAACCACGTGATCGAAAGACCATGATGTGGCTTTCCACGTGGATCCATATATTACCTGGTAATAACTCATGGGCAAACGTATTTTACCTGAAAGTATGTATATGCATGTACATATCATTTGTCTACACAAGTATATATTGGAAAGTAAGCTACAATCTTTTGCATGTCCTACTGGTTTTCAATATTTTCATAGTCTTGTATGTTTTTAAATTTTTTTTTTATCGCAAGACAAGAATACAAAAATAAAATATGAAATAGTGAAAACCAGTGAGACATGCAGGAACATGTAGATTGTTGCCCAATATACTTGTGTAGAAAAATTAAATGTACATACTTTCGGGTAAATACGTTTGGCCATGAAATACGTCAACAGACCGTGATTGTATGTCTTTAAATTATATATTACCCGATAATATAAAATTACGTTTTTCAGTATTGTTCTATAATAAAATTCACATGAGTAAAATAATAAATTGTAACTGTTTTGAATTGTTACGTTACGATTCCAAAAATAAATAGCACAACAGATGATTCTTTATGTTAATTCATATAATGGCTTGCTCGGCTGAAACATTATGCGAAATTTCAATTTAATCAATCAAATGGCTTTGCGCACGTATTCAATGTCCGGGTCGAGTGCTTCTGGGGTCAAACTGACATGTGGAGCACATCCGCATTCATGAATACCTGACGCATCACATGCAATTTACATATGGCTGAAAAGTAAATTTAGGCGTTGTCTTTTAAAATAATTACTCCTAAATTTCAATAAATGCGAATACGTCTATTGATGCTTTTAACTCATGGCCAAGGCCTCTTTACATTCGACAGTGACGCATTGGCCATGAGCTTCAGAGGATGTGTGTGACCACGAACTTACCGCAAAATTTACTTTATTCTGCGATAAAACCTTTATTTCTATCTTACGAAGTTTTTTTTGGCTAATATTATTAATTGAATTGGTTGTATTTTATTTTATTATTTAATGAAGGTGATTGGTATATTTTTTATTACTAAGTTAGAAATACGTAAAAATATCTGTCTGTCTGCCTGTGGTAATTAATATTCATTACGACCAACCTTTCAAAATTGGTGTAATCCCTACATTGTGCATTTTACTAACACTAACACAGTAATTTCAGTTTCAGTACTATTCAGTTCATACAAAGTTTATAACCAAGACGAGTAGATTGATATAAAGGAATATGAACTAATCGATTACGACTTACTTTAATAAGTAACTAAAACGCCGTTATTTAATAAATAAAAATAGTTATTTGAATCGTGACTTGTATACGTATTACCTTCTTTTTTTCGTGATCGGGAAAAAGTCTAGACTGATTATAAAAACAGTAACACCTATTTAATTAAATTCTCAACATAGAAAGTTCGCATACTCTCCGTACGAACAGAACAGTATATAGAGCTAAAAGAAGATTATATAGATGTCTAAGGCCATGTAGGTCAGAGAGAAAAAAAAAGCAACAGGGGACAAGTTAACTTAATTTAAACCTCCATGACATCATGCTTGCGTTTCACGAAGGGTTCGTAGAGGTAGTCTGGGCGTAAATCGGATCGAAAGACAGTCCGGGCGTAAATCTGGGCGAACATCACGATAGCCCTTATTAATCTACCTTACACTGCACACGGGTTTACGGCATGGCCACGAGATTACGAAACTTGTTTTAATAAACGAATTCTGTATTTACTCTATTTTCAGCATTGTATGTGTGACCATATAGCAGAGTGGAACGGTATTCAGGTACAGGTGGTGTCGTAACCGCTACGTGGTTGTATTGATATCCAAAGACTTAGTGGTGTTAAGCTGTAGTCACACCGAGCCCGATAATGATAACGAGAAAAACTTTATTTCACAGTAACGAAATCTCGCTACCAATATCATTGCAATGTGCCCGGGTCCCGAGATTACGGAACTTTCTTTGAGTACGATTTCATATTCAACTCAAAGTTTTGTACACAAATTACCATATCAGATTAGGGCTTGAACAAGCAATCGTACTAAAAAATCATTCGTAATCCCGGTGTCGGGTACTACATTTTGTGTGTATAACTATTTTATCGACAATTTCGTTATCGATATCGTGCTCGCTGTGACCGCGCCTTTATGCAAACATTATCTACCCCTATTGTGTTTAGAAATCACTACGAGTTTTTAAAAAACTTCGGATAACCAAAGTAAAAAACCGGCCTTCACCATTAAATCGCTCTCCGCCCGAAAATACAGTCTCCCTGAAGAGATTCTAACCCGTAACCTTCTAATGCGCTAACACCATTGGCCTATCCAATTCCCAACTCCCCTTAGAGATGAAAAATAAGACAAAATAGGCGCCGTTCATACCATGTTAATCTTCAGCACACAATGCCTCGGTGGTCGTTATTATTGAATTATATTATTGATAACGTGTTGCAGTATTGTTTCCCGTGGAAACAATTGAATCACATTTATCCACCGCACTGAGCGGCAATGTTGTAGGTCTGTCTCACAGTGCAGTCATAATATATTGGTGCGTGTCTTAGTTACAGTTTCGGATCTCTAAGAGTTCAGATTGCAGAATTTATGCCAACATCCTGACATTTATCGACGAAGCGGACAGAGAGTAAATTGGTTGTTTTATGAATATGGACGCCAGGACGACAACATTTAGAGTCTTTATTAGGTCGGAAGTGAATTTTATAAGTTGTTTTTGTGAGTTATGTATTGGCCCCGGTTGTCTATATATTATTATAATTTTTGGAAATATTTATCGGTTGGACGGTGCGTACAGGTATGAATATTTGTGTCTGTTGTTTCTCCTTCCACCTGTCTCTCTTTCTTTCTTTCTTTCTATCTCTCTGTATATATATATATATATATATATATATATGACTCTCTCACACACACGCACGCACACACTCTGTCTCTATCTCTTTCTCTCTCTTTCTGGGCAACCTCAGTCCCTTTCTCACCTTCGCCTATTCTCTCTGCATGTATGTCTGTTTCTTTATCTGTAATTTTCCTTTTTTCCCTCTCCCCCCCCCTCTCTCTCTCTCTCTCTCTCTCTCTCTCTCTCTCTTTAACAATGTTACCTTATAATCGTAATCATAGCCAGAATATAATGTGAGGATTGCATAGTATTGCATTCCGTTGTATAGTTGCCTGGCGTCATAGACACCGTATTCGACAAACTACGAACACTAGGACATATAGGCTCATAACGTCAACTAGAGGATTAATTACGTATTAATTAGAGCTGTACATGAGATACAGTGTAGATAAGTACGATTAATAACAATGATTTGCCTACAGGTGCCAGCTAATGAATAGGCCTACCTGCAATATAGAATGCGAGTCACATATTGCGATTAGCATTTGTGTTGATCTCATCAGTTCTAATGTCAGCGAGACCGCAGTAGTTGGTGAGAACTATTTAATGAGATATATATTGATTATCGCCTTACCGATTTTTTTCAGATTTTTTTCCCCATTTTATTAATGTCTACCTGAAATGTATATCATTTCAAGATTACTAGTCAATATGTTGAAACACTGACTTTCCTGGGACGGTCCAGTGTACAGTGTACTAGTATAGTAAGACATTTTTGGCTGTATTCGATTCACGATTCGATCAACCCTAGAGTGACAATCGAGAAATTACCAATAGAATTCCTCGCGTTTCACCAGAGAGAGAGAGAGGTCAGGAGTATACTCCCAACTTCGACAGTAGTAAACACGAGTGAGAGCTGCAAACCGGCGAACGAAAATACGGGTGCATTAAACAAAATATATATTTATATATATATTTTTTAACATGCTGACAATATATTCTGGGTGAGAAAGCTGTTCAGTCTAAGACGAGAGTAAAATTAATTATTAATTTAAATTGTTCACATATTGATTCACTCGATCGGTTTATACACTTGCTGTTCGATTCAAGTACTCACTGCGCATGTTGCATGACCGAACACTCGGGACACTAGAGTCGTGAAAGAAATGCAGCCTACTATTTATTGAGGTCAACATTTAAGTCAACTTATGGGCCATGTTGTTTTCGTCGTTGTTTACCAATTTTTTTTACTAGTAATTATAATAGTAAGAACAGACGTGTAGGTTTCAGGGACGATTGTGTACTTACTGCCATCTTAATGCCACTCCATTGACGGAGGAGGGATCGCGTGCAACAAGTGTGTTAGTCACGGGGCGTATTACCAATGTATGTTGAACATATAAAAAGCCGATAATGGACATATTGCTGCCGTATGGAAAACTGTACGTGTTGTTGATTTGTTCTGCAAACATGCGGATGGTCCATATGGAGAAACACCAGTCGCGAAATATACTAGTATACTCAACAAAATTAATTAAGGGTCATTCAGTATAATCTTTGGACATATTAATTTAGCTTTGTTATTTTTACACCGAATAGTTTCCAAACGTCTACATAGAGAAGCAGCTCCCCACAAAATGTCTGACGGAGCTTAATTTATTTTTTGTTGAGTATATATATTCAGTACAAGCCGTGGCAATAGATCCATAACATCTTGAAGTTAAGGGTTTGTTTTGGAATACTTCCAAAATTTGGCCTAACCCAAAGTGATTTCATCGAGGTGCATACAATATCGATATGCAGGCATTAGCCGCCAGGTAAAGTCAATATTATATTCTTATATTGTGTAGTTTTTAAAAGTGTAATGTGTTCCATTAGTAGAAAAAAAATGGAAATCATTTCGTGAATATCTCTGCCGAGATTTTCGTTGAAAAAATAAGAAAGTTCAAATCCTTTCAATTTGCTAGGATATGGGTTGATTACACCTATTTACATTTGTCCACACGACACTCATCATAAGTGGTTCCAGATCACCTCTGCGATAATAAAAAATACAGGAGAACAATCACGGTCGGTATTCACGGTACACATAAAACAATGACGTCATTATCTTCTGTATTTATATATCTTTGGCGACAGATTGCAGATTCACTAATGGTGGTTATAAAAAAATATAATCAGAAACGTTTGTACATGATTTGTACAAATAGAGGGAAAATGTATTCTTGAATAACAATTATGCAAAATATGACAGGATTTAACGTAGGCCTATTTTGACCTCATACAAACATGGTATTGAACCTTTAACTGAAGTAAACAAGTATTGATCTTCACGCAAGCATGGCTTTAATTGCGACTCCTGACAGCTAAGTCAGCAAAACCCGCGAGACATTTACAGTGTTAATATGCTTTGGGAACATTTCCATAATATAAAGTTATACAATAATTATACAACATAACATGTACCTTGTTCGCCGCCATACAAACATACACAGTCAACGGTACAAACGTGCACAATGACTTTACAACTTGTACTCACGGAAACACCACATGGATACCCTCGGTTATTCAGCAACGTATAAAATACACAACACAAGGGTACCCCGTCAATTGACAAATACACCTAGTATTTGAGAAGTAAAAAACCCCGGCATTTTTGGTCGACCAGTATACCAATAACCTCAGTCAACGAATATACGATTTAAAGATACTCAACAATATTAATTAAGGACCAGTAGGATTTTGGAGACATTTAAATTTAGCTTTATATTATTATGACAAGAAGAATTTCCAAATGTCTACAGGCTCCAGGTGCTCTAAGAATGTGCAGACACATAGGAAGAAGAATGGTACTAGATTCCATCAAACCGAGTTTCGAAATTTGGTAGAAAGCTTCCCCCGTAAAATATCTGCCGGTCCATCATGCAATAATTTGTGTGTCGCATTTGTAAATCACCATCCGGTGTTTGAGTGATACGGGGACAGATGAACTAGTCATTATACAGAGTGTATTATAACGTACAGGAACACGTGGCTACCTAGCCCAACAAGGTAACTGACAGTGACATAAATAGCACAGGTGACAGTGACACAGCTGATAGTGACACAAATGAGTGACACATGGCAGTAACAGCACTGACAGTGACACAGGTGACAATGACACAACTGACCGTGGCACAGATGATAGTGACACAACTGACGGTGTAACAAAGCAATGATAACTGACTTCATTCATGGACTCCGAACATTATTCCTGAAAACTCTACGTTCAATGTAATCACACTACATGTACATACATTCATGTGAGCGTATAGCAAAATGCCCCTTTCATGGTCGGGATCAATTTCAACCCTTATCTCGATTTACAAAATAACACAGACTTGTATTGTCTCTTGAAAAGTAAATAGTTTACGGTCTGCATAACGCCGTTAAACTAATAGAAATGCTGATTGTGTAAAAGAGCATGAAGCATGTATGCAACCCTTAACTGCGGTTTGACTGATGGGCTATTTTATTCACACTCACGTTTAGTTTATGTCAAACAGTGGTCGTGTTTAGTCACACACTGTAAACCAACACCATCTACGGATATATCTTCACAGTTTCATGCATATACCATTCTTCCATTGCATTCCAACTATTGCAATCCCTATTCTTAGGAAATAAGAAACAGATACGCTTAACAGTGTTTGCGAAATATGGCGACCTTGTCTTATCCCACTATCGGGGAAATATTGTGGATTACAACATAATCCGTCGGAATACCGCGAAAGACCGAGGGATTATGTCTATCCATAGCAACACGTTGAGCTAAAAACTGAGAATATCCTCCGCCAATTCGCAGATACGGAGTTTATGTAATTTATCAAAGAGCAACTCTTCCACGACTGCCTTATGATAAGCCGTTTGATATGAAAGCGGTCATGATACAATTGAGATATTGAGATAGTGAACAAATATTGGCTATTGTTCGAGTGTCCAGAGAACTCAAAACTGCATGGGATCCAGTACGGACTATTCTTGGGGGTGAATGGAAAAAAGCTGCTGGGAAAACACACACCAACTCGACGGTTTTTGATTATTCTCATCGCTTACGTTATGATGTCAAGCGATACTGTTTACCTCCGATTACATCAAACGGCTTGCCTTTTGTTCGGGGTTCCAGGAATCATAATCTATATAACATTAGGACAGGAGGTGAATCAGCACGCGGAACATGCGTGCTCTTTTCATGGAATCATGACTTTCTTTTTTATCTTTTTCTTTCTTTTTTCTCCAGTTGATTGATTATATATTTCAGATAAGTAAACAATGCTATGGACACATAGCATTTCAGTTTGAAATGGAATGGGGAAACAGGAAAATATGAACACACTTTCCTGCATGACGGGAAGTGAAATGTATAAATGAATTCTTCGTGTTGTAATGACAATGTAAACAATTTTGAGTTTCCCTGAAACCATGGGTAGTAATTATTTTCTTTTCTAAATTTAGATTATTACCGATTTAAAGTTCGCAGAAGCCATGTACTGGTTTACAATATTGGGAGGTCATTAACCTGACATTGATATGTACACGTTGCCAGGTGTCCATTGGCATATACACATTATACATAAATATACACATCTTATACATATACATATCTTAAAATTATGGTGAGTAATTTCTTCGGCGTACAGTTTTACGACTGTCATTAAACTATATTGAGGATCGGAATATTAAAAACTTTCTTTAGATTCCTGACTAAATTGATATATATTGGTGTAATTGTTAAAGGATTAGTATACATAAAAATGTGTTCAGATTTATATAAGGTATTAATGTGCATGCAGTTATACTATAAGACATAATGAATAGATGTATAATATGTGTGTATTTCTTGATTGTATACACAAGGGTAGGTGTACCACCAAGAAATAAAGTGGAGAATACAGATTGATTTGACTTTGACTTGACTTGTTAGAGTTCTGAAAAATACCATGCATTTGATGTGTATTGCTATTATCATATTAGGACAATCAATCTTACCATGTTTTCAAGAGCCAAACATCTCAAATTATACACGTACTATTTCGTCCCTGCTTAATATTAGCATGGCAAAAAGTCATTAATTGTGTTAAATACATCTATATTTACTTATCGAATCAAATAAATGTGATTATAAGCGTAGTTTTACAAAACATGCGCTAATATTCCTAAAATAGTATACTAAGATATTACAGTATATACTATTATATCATAGCTTGTAAGTATACTTGTATACCACTTGTAGAACACTGTTATTGTGTAGCTTGAATATTTTACCTGCATATAATATTCATAGTAATACATATTCATGCATGCATGGCAAACTATGCAAATGAATACATATTAATGAGATCA